>SJYW01003525.1:772210-785217 GCA_006410735.1 Raphicerus campestris
AGGGTCAGGCCCAACTGAGTGACTGAGCACCCAGCAGGTGCTGGAACAATTAGCTATGTGTCTCAGCTGGTAAAGAACCTGCCTGCAAGGCAGGAGACCTGGCTTCCAGCCCTGGGTTGGGAAGATCGCCTGGAGAAGGAAAAGGCTATCCACTCCAGCATTCTGGCCTGGAGAATTCCATGGACTGTAAAGTCCATGGGATCTCAAAAGAGTAGGACACGACTGAGTGACTCACTTTCAGAGGGGAAAAATGCTTCCCAGGTGGCGCTAGTGATAAAGAACCTGCCTGCCAATGCCTGCCAAGGTCTAAGGGGCCATGGGTTGGATCTCTGAGTAGGGAAAATCCCTGGAGGAGGGCATGGCAATTCACTCGCGTTTTCTTGCCTGGAGAATCCCATGGACAGAGGAGCTTGGCAGGCAGCAGTCCATAGGGTCACAAACAGTTGGACGTAACTCAAACAAATTCATACACACACACACACATATACAGTGGGGGTGATACTTGACCTTTATCTGATACATTTTATAAAAAAAATTAATTTCTCATACTTTGTACCTAATGTCTTTCTTTTTCTATTTCTCCTTTGCTGTCTTCCTTCTTCCTTTCCCATCTTGCTCTCTCCTTCCCTCTCTTCTTCTCTAGGAGCATTACTTACTTCCCTCCTAAGTCCTCCCTCCTTTTTTGTTTAATTGTTTATTTTTCCTTTCCTCTCTTATTTTCCTGGTTGCCTCCAAAAATTATTTGGAGACACTTTCATATTAAACGTTAACACACAATAAGAATATTAGGGATGCAAAATAATAGAAACTAAATGAAGCAATAACATTAAATTATATTTGTGAGCATTTTAGGAGTCACAGCCTATGATAGTATCTAAAATTGTCTCTAAATTTTCTGTGTAAGTATAGGAAGAAAAGCTATATTAAGGTAAATAGTTTTATTATTTAAAATATTAAAATGTATCTTAGTGCATGAAAAGATATTTCCCCTGAAATTTACTTAGCAGAATATTTTTGCAGTGGGTGGGTATGAGAAACATTAGAGAATGAAATGAACTTGACTTAAAAAAATTTTTTTGGATGGAGCTATCTTTAACTAAAGTTATACTTTATCACTAGCATTAATTTTAACATTTATCACTAACACATTTGAGAATCATTCCTGGAGTTTTCATTCCTTTAGTATAACTGTGTGGAATGGAGTGAACTGGGAATACACTCAAGCTGACTGCAGCTGCCTTGGCATTAAATTTGCAATTCCCAGTATTGATGAGCTTTCCAAGTATTTTCTATTCACAGTACTGTGGGAGTTCATAGAGAATGGCCTTCCAAGTGCTTTACAGTTAGGGTTCTACTAATAATGTCTCACTATTCAAAGTGTGACTTGAGAATCAGCAGCAAGCATCATATAAGCTCAGAAAAAATGTACAGTCTCAGGCCCACCCTAGACCTACTACTTTATAACCTACATTTTAACAAGTTTCCCCAGGTGACTCATATGTATATCAGATTTATTTGCACATGCTTGGGGGCTCATAATTTAGGGACAGACCCACTTATTGCCAAACTGGTAGGAGCAAACTTCCACTTGTCTAGACTATTGTTAGGGAAGAACAAAATATTGTTTCATGTGAGCTTATGTCAAGGAGTAAAGAAAANAAGTTATGACCAACCTAGACAGTGTATTAAAAAGCAGAGGCTTTACTTTTCAACAAATATCCATCTAGTCAAGGCTATGGTTTTTCCTGTGGTTATGTATGGATGTGAGAGTTGGACTGTGAAGAAAGCTGAGAGATGAAGAATTGATGGGTTTGAACTGTTGTGTTGGAGAAGACTCTTGAAAGTCCCTTGAACTGCAAGGAGATCAGCCCTGATTTCTTTGGAAGGAATGATGCTAAAGGTGAAACTCCAATACTTTGGCCACCTCATGCAAAGAGTTGACTCATTGGAAAAGACTCTGATGCTGGGAGGGATTGGGGGCAGGAGGAGAAGGGGACGACAGAGGATGAGATGGCTGGATGGCATCACTGACTTGATGGACGTGATTCTGAGTGAACTCCGGGAGTTGGTGATGGACAGGGAGGCCTGGTGTGCTACAATTCACGGGGTCACAAAGAGTTGGACATGACTGAGTGACTGAACTGAACTGAACTGAACCGAAAGAAAAACTTATGAAATACAGGCATAACTTATTTCATTGTACTTCAGTTTATTGCACTTTACAATTTTTTTTTTAACAAGCTGAAGGTCTATGGTAACCATGCTTTGAGCAATATTTCAAACTTTTCCAGCTTTATTATATGTGTTATAGTGATCTGTGATCAGTGATCTTTGATGGTATTGTTGCAGTTTTTAGGAGAGATGTGAACCACCTCATAAAACAGTGAATCTCATTGATAAATGCTGTGTGTGTTCTGACTGCTCCTCTGACCAGCCATTCCTCCATCTCTCCCTCTACTCAGGCCTCCCTATTCCCTGAGACACACAATATTGAAATCATGCCAGTTAATAACCCTACAACGCCCTTCAAATGATGGGAAGAATAACACATTTCTCACTTTGAATCGAAAGCTAGAAGTGAGTAAGCTTAGTGAGGAAGACATGTTGAAAGCCAAAATGCACCAGAAGCTAAATCTTTAGTACCTGTTGGCCAAGTTTTGAATGCAGAGGAAGAGTTCTTAAAGAAAAACTTAAAAGTGCTATTTCAGTGAACTCATGAGTGATTTTTTAAAAATCTGAAAAGCTTTGTTACTGATATGGAGAAAGTTTTAGGGATCTGGAATGAAGACCAAACCAGCCATAACATTCCCAAAGCCTAATTCAGAGGAAGGCCCTAATCCTCTCTAGTTCTATGAAGGGTTAAAAGGTGAGGAAACTGCCAAAAAAAAAATTTTAACCATAGAACTTAGTTGACAAAGTTTAAGGAAGGAAGCTGTCTCTACAACTTGTGAGGTGAAGCAACAAGTGTTGATGTAGAGGGCACAGCAAGTTATCTAGAAGATCTAGCTGAGCTAATGAATGAAGGTGACTCCACTAAACAAATTTTCAATGTAGACCAAATAGTCTTCCACTCGAAGAAAATACAATCTAGGACATTTAGAGCTAGAGAGAAATTAATGTCTGGTTTCAAATCTCTTGTTAAGGACTGATGATGCAGTTGGTGATTTGAAGTTGAAGTCAATGCTCCTTTATTCTTCTGAAAATCCTAGGGCCCTTAAAAATTATGCTAAATCTACTTTTGGCTCTATAAATGGAACCACAGAGCCTGAATGATAGCACATCCATTTATAACATAGTTGCCGGAATATTTAAGTCAATAGTTGAGACATTTTGCTCAGAAAAAGATTCCCTTCAAAATCTTACTCCTCATTGACAAGGCACTTAGTCATACAAAAGCTTGGTTGGAGATGTACAGTGAGATTAAGATTATTTTCATGTCATTACCATAATATTCATTCCACAACCCAAGGATCAAGGAGTAATATAGACTTTCAAGTCTTACTATATAAGAAGAATGTTTCATAAATTTATTGCTGCCATAGACAGTGATTCCCCTGGTGAATGTGGGCAAGGTAAATTAAAAGCTTTCTGGACGATATCCACCATTCTTGGTTTCATTAAGCACATTCATGACACATAAGAAGAAGTAAAAATATCAACATTCACAGGAGTTTGGAAGAGGCTGATTCTAACTCCTTCTTCATGGATGACTTTGAGTGGTTCAAGACTTTAGTGGAGAAAGTAAATGCAGATATGGTGAAAACTGCAAGAAAACTAGAATTAAAAGTGGAGTCTAAAGAAGAATAGCAAGGAGAGATTAAAAAGCCTTCTTTGGTGATCAGTGCAAAGAAATAGAGGAAAACAATAGAATGGGAAAGAATAGACATCTCTTTAAGGAAACTGGAAATACCAAGGGAACATTTCATGCAAAGATGGGCTCGATAAAGGACAGAGATGGTATGGACCTAATAGAAGCAGAAGATATTAAGAAGGGGTGGCAAGAATACACAGACGAACTATACAAAAGAGATCTTCATGACCCAGATGACCACAATGGTGTGATCACTCACCTAGAGCCAGACGTCCTGGAATGCAAAGTCAAATGGGCCTTAGGAAGCACCACTATGAACAAAGCTAGTGGATGTGGTGGAATTCCAGTTGAGCTGTTTCAAATCCTAAAAGATGATGCTGTGAAAGTGCTACACTTGATACGCCAGCAAATTTGGAAAACTCAGCAGTGGCCACAGGACAGGGAAAAGTCGGTTTTCATTCCAATCCCAATGAAAGGCAATGCCAAAGAATGCCCAAAATACTGCATAATTGCACTCATCTCACACACTAGTCAAGTAATGCTCAAAATTCTCCAAGCCAGGCTTCAATAGTATGTGAACCATGAACTTCCAGATGTTCAAGTAGGACTTAGATAAGGCAGAGGAACCAGAGTTCAAATTGCCAACATCCACTGGATCATCAAAAGAGCAAGAGAGTTCCAGAAGAACATCTATTTCTGCTTTATTGACTATGCCAAAGCCATTGACTGTGTGGATTACAACAAACTATGGAGAATTCTTATAGAGATGGGAATACCAGACCACCTGACCTGTCTCCTGAGATATTTGTATACCAATCAAGAAGCAACAGTTAGAACTGGACATGGGACAACAGACTGTTTCCATATTGGGAGAGGAGTACATCAAGTCTGTATATTGTCACCCTGCTTATTTAACTTATATGCATGCAGAGAACATCATGTGAAATGCCGGACTAGATGAAGCACAGCATGGAATCAAGATTGCTGGGAAAAATATCAATAACCTCAGATATACAGATGACACCACCCTTATGGCAGAAAATGAAGAACAACTAAGGAAACTCTTGATGAAGGTGAAAGAGGAGAGTAATAAAGTTGGCTTAAAACTCAACATTCAGAAAACTTAAATCATGGGATCTGGTCCCATCACTTCATGTCAAATAGATGGGGAAACAATGGAAACAGTAACAGACTTCACTTTTTTGTGCTCCAAAATCACTGCAGATGGTGACTTCCGCTGTGAAACTAAAAAACATTTTCTCCTTGGAAGAAACACTATGACCAACCTAGAAGGCATATTAAAAAGCAGAGACATTACTTTACCAACAAAGGTCCATCTAGCCCAGGCTATGGTTTTTCCAGTAGTCATGTATGGATGTGAGAGTTGGACTATAAAGAAAGGTGAGCACCAGTGAATTGATGCTTTTGAACTGTGGTATTGGAGAAGACTCTTGAGAGTCCCTTGGACTGCAAGGAGATCCAACCAGTCCATTCTGAAGGAGATCAGCCCTGGGATTTCTTTGGAAGGAATGATGCTAAAGCTGAAACTCCAGTACTTTGGCCACCTCATGCAAAGAGTTGACTCATTGGGAAAGACTCTGATGCTGGGAGGGATTGGGGGCAGGAAGAGAAGGGGACGACAGAGGATGAGATGGTTGGATGGCATCACCAACTCGATGGACATGAGTTTGAGTAAGATCCCTGTGTTGGTGATGGACAGGGAAGCCTGGCGTTCTGCAGTCCATGACATCACAAAGAGTCAGACACGACTGAGCAACTGAACTGAGTTGAAGTTGTGACTGAATTGCTGCAATCTCAGGATAAAATTCATGGATGATGAGTTGCTTCTTATGGGTGAGCAAAGAAAGTTGATTGCTGAGATGAAATTACTCCTGGTGTGGAAGGCTATGAAGATTGTTGAAACTACCACACATGATTTAAAATATTACATAAACTTAGTTGGTTAAGCAGCAGCAGGGTTTGAAAGGACTGACTCTAATTTTGAAAGGTATTCTATTTGTGGAATTGCTATCAGAGAGCATGATATGCTATAGAGAAATTGTTGGTAATAGGAAGAAGTAGTGAGGTTAACTTCATTGTTGTCTTATTTTAAGAAATTACCAAATCCCCCTCAACTTTCAGCAAGCACCACATTGATCAGTCAGAAGCCATCAACAAGAAGGCAAATAGATTCACCAGTACCATCTTTCTAGAGTCCATATACATGTGAATGATCAGTTTATATTCACATCACTTTTAAATTTCTAAACCACCTCCACTGATCTCAGAACAAAAAAAGTTCTAACCTGAAAATAAAATTTCACAAACACATGTCCTTCTTTGAAAGTAAAATAAGCTACCTTATTTGAAAGAAATGGGTGTTTGAAAGCCAAATGTGTAGACAGTTGCATTTTTTCCAAAATAAAATTTGCATGTGACTTTCCTTTTCTGAAAATAAATAAAACATCTGATTTAGAGAAAAAGAAAACAAACAAACAAAAAGGCAAGACCCTCCTACAGAAAAAAAATTACAACTCATTGAAAACTCAAATGATGGTAAACATTTTTCAGCAATAAAGTATTTTAAATTAAGGTATGTGCATTTTTTTAGACATGGTAATATTCCACACTAATTTTTATATACATAGGAAACAAAAAACTTCATATGACATTTTAATGCAATATCTAATTTACTGCAGTTGTCTGGAACCAAACCCATAATATCTCCAAAGTATTCCTGTAAAAGCATCATACACAACTTTGTAGTGGAGAAAAAGTTATATTTGGAGACAATAGACAGATTAGATATATTTTTTTGTCATAGGTATATGAGTCTACCTGTTGATTTTCTGGATTTAGTATGAGAGTAGACTTCAAAGATATTAACATTATTCACCAGTAAACAAGCCACACACTACTCTTTAAAAAAATTTTGTGTGGAGCTATACCCTAGGCAAGAGGGCAGTTATCACTAACTAACTAACATTGGTACTATCACTTATCACTAATATTTTTTCAGATCTTTTGTGGATTATTTATTCCTTTAGCTTCAGCTATGTGGGAATGCTTTGTGGTTTGACTTTCTTTGGGCAATGATAGAAATTTTATTCATCATTGTGAAGTACAGAATAACATAGAAGTACACTCTTTTACTAATACATGAAGGTAATATTTATAAAATAATTTTTTACATGATTTTGGTAGAAAAGTTAGAAATAGGACCAAACTCAGAGTAATGTGGCTTTGATTTTTCATTCACAGTTATTTGCTGGGCAGTGTCAGAAGTTACTTAGCTTCCTTGATCCTTTTGTTTCTTCTTTTGCAATTGAAATAATGAATGAAGAATAAAATTCATGAGTTAATTTTATAGAAGCAATACATATTATAGTAATATGAGTTATTAATTTGGCTTTTATTTTGTTTGGGAATTCAAGATTTTATTGTATATTTTGCTTTTGGGAGATGATATGTAAGCAGAAAAGATTCATGACTATAAAAAATGATTTGACTTCATTTAGTAGTCATGTATAAAAACTAGAAAAATGTACATATTTCCTGATATTCAGTCAGGGAATTGTAGTTCAAGCTGCAATTTTTTGATTTTGCAGCTGTGTTTATTGAGATAACTTTGGACTAAATCTTGGGAAAAAATATCTCTGCCAGGAAGTCTACCACTGAAGATTTTAAGTTCCACTAAAACTGCTAGTATAAACACTGAGATTACAGTGATAATGCAAAAGTTCTCATTACGCCACATTTTATAAAATAAAAAAGTGACTAACAAATCTTGATAAATGTTAAAGAAAAAATAGTTCAGTTCCAGTGTTTGAACATCTGCATTTCTTTTAATTCAAATGGCTATATTGGACATTTTCAGTGCAAGCTGAAGAGAGTTTTGGAGATTAGGTTTAAGAAACGCTGCCAAGTAAGCTGACCGATAGCAGATTGCTAGCATTATCTTGCAGACAAGAGCACACTGTAACTGATTTCAGCATTCCTTTCCTCCTTGTCCTATATAATACTTCTTTCTGAGATAACATATCTGGTGCATGCCCTTCCTAGAGACTCTGAAGTTGCAAACAAGGATTTGGCATCAAAAGTGTAACAGGGTACTATGATGGTGACGGGAAGAAGCTGCCAGTTCCGGAGAAGAGCTGGGAGTCTTGAAGTGTTTCGTGCTATCAGAATCTTCATGCTTTCATGGAAAGTTAACTAAGTAGTTTGTTGGTATAAAAAAGTCAATACTATGCATTTCTGACTAGAACTTCTGTAAAAGCTAGAAAGAGACACATGATATTAAGATGGAGAAGTTATGGGTTCTTCAGATATTTGAGTTTGGACCGCAAGCATCTCACAAGTGCTCCATATGGCCTGAGGAGCAGAACGCCTTCTACTCAATATCTTAGCTGCTGGGGTCTTATTACCATAGTACCTTCAGTCCTTCACAAATAACAACTGATACTGAATATCTCAAGATTATTAGGAATGGAGGAGAAAGCCAAGAATTAACGTGATAAAAAAGAAACTAATATTTCATTGTAGCAGGCAAAACAACAGATTTTGATACTAGTAACCTATGCAAAATTATGTTACCAATTTAAAACTATAATTTATTATGAAAATAAGAAATGTGTATTTACTATCCACAAATACATTAACAGCTATCCTGTGCTTCATTCACATTTTAATAAGAAATTATCACATAACATTTAGCACAATTAATCAGAAAATAAAATTTTTAAGTAAATATGCTAGATTAAAATAGCTTCAAATCAGAATAAACATACAATTATTGTCATCCTGTTTATGAGGATATTCTGACCATCTATGGCAAACAGATATTGTAAGGCAGGCATAGGCCTAATTACAGAAGATAATAATATAACCCAAATAATTCAATGCTAGCACAAGCACTAAAAATACATGCATATTCAGTGAAACACAAAAGTTTTGAGTAATGAGTTGACTAAATCCCAGCCAATTATTGTCTCATTTATTAATTAAATAGTAAGTCCTATCCTTTCAGGCACTATAGCAAGATGTATCACTTTCTTAGGCAGATTTTCTAACAAGGACAACTTGTGCACCGAAGTGGTGAATAAATGAATACAAGAACTCCATTAGCATTATAGATTTTAAGTAAGTAGATATTACTCAATAACAAATGCAATTTTTTTTCTTTGTTTGGTTTTTATCAAGTGTGTTTTTATCATGTGCCTTTGAACAAAATAAGGGCAAGGGGACCTTCCAGACTTTTGTGAGTTATAAAATGTGAGCGTCATAAAACAGCATTGCATAACTTACTTGATAGAAGTGATCATAGCAGACATATTTGATTACCAAGAATTAAAGAGTAAAGTAAACTGTGAAAATTCAAGAACTAACTGAACATCCCTCATATTGCTCTGCACTACAAAAGTAAGTTAAATTATTCTGAACAGTCACATCTTAGACCTCCCAATACCAGCATATCACCTGACACATGAACCATCTCATCCATCTTCTAACTGATACTCTGACCCATCAGTGGTGGTCAATGACTAGATTAATCTTATTTAAAATTTGATTCATCATACTTTTACACTTTTTATCTCTCTTTTTTTGCTTGTTTGTCTGACTGCACTGGGACTTCTTTGTGGCACATGTATTTTTCTTTGCTGCACGAAGGCTTTCTCTAGTCATGGCGAGCTGGGGCTTCTCTCTAGCTGCTGTGCTCAGGCTTCTCATTGCAATGACTTCTCATTGCAGAGCACAGACTCTAGGGCTCACAGGNTGAGGAGCAGAACGCCTTCTACTCAGTATCTTAGCTGCTGGGGTCTTATTACCATAGTACCTTCAGTCCTTCACAAATAACAACTGATACTGAATATCTCAAGATTATTAGGAATGGAGGAGAAAGCCAAGAATTAACGTGATAAAAAAGAAACTAATATTTCATTGTAGCAGGCAAAACAACAGATTTTGATACTAGTAACCTATGCAAAATTATGTTACCAATTTAAAACTATAATTTATTATGAAAATAAGAAATGTGTATTTACTATTCATCCACAAATACATTAACAGCTATCCTGTGCTTCATTCACATTTTAATAAGAAATTATCACATAACATTTAGCACAATTAATCAGAAAATAAAATTTTTAAGTAAATATGCTAGATTAAAATAGCTTCAAATCAGAATAAACATACAATTATTGTCATCCTGTTCATGAGGATATTCTGACCATCTATGGCAAACAGATATTGTAAGGCAGGCATAGGCCTAATTACAGAAGATAATAATATAACCCAAATAATTCAATGCTAGCACAAGCACTAAAAATACATGCATATTCAGTGAAACACAAAAGTTTTGAGTAATGAGTTGACTAAATCCCAGCCAATTATTGTCTCATTTATTAATTAAATAGTAAGTCCTATCCTTTCAGGCACTATAGCAAGATGTATCACTTTCTTAGGCAGATTTTCTAACAAGGACAACTTGTGCACCGAAGTGGTGAATAAATGAATACAAGAACTCCATTAGCATTATAGATTTTAAGTAAGTAGATATTACTCAATAACAAATGCAATTTTTTTTCTTTGTTTGGTTTTTATCAAGTGCCTTTGAACAAAATAAGGGCAAGGGGACCTTCCAAACTTTTATGAGTTATAAAATGTGAGAGTCATAAAACAGCATTGCATAACTTACTTGATAGAAGTGATCATAGCAGACATATTTGATTACCAAGAATTAAAGAGTAAAGTAAACTGTGAAAATTCAAGAACTAACTGAACATCCCTCATATTGCTCTGCACTACAAAAGTAAGTTAAATTATTCTGAACAGTCACATCTTAGACCTCCCAATACCAGCATATCACCTGACACATGAACCATCTCATCCATCTTCTAACTGATACTCTGACCCATCAGTGGTGGTCAATGACTAGATTAATCTTATTTAAAATTTGATTCATCATACTTTTACACTTTTTATCTCTCTTTTTTTGCTTGTCTGTCTGACTGCACTGGGACTTCTTTGTGGCACATGTATTTTTCTTTGCTGCACGAAGGCTTTCTCTAGTCACGGCGAGCTGGGGCTTCTCTCTAGCTGCTGTGCTCAGGCTTCTCATTGCAATGACTTCTCATTGCAGAGCACAGACTCTAGGGCTCACAGGTTTCAGTCGTTGCAACATACAGCCTCAGCAGCATGTGAGATCTTAGCTCTGGGGCCAGAGATTGAACCCTTTGGCAAGTGCATTCTTAACTGCTGACCCACCAAGGACATCCCCATTCATCATATTTTTGTTGGCCCTTCTTTGCCCTGGAGCACTCAATGGCTCTCCATCTCTACAATTAAGGTCAGACGCCTTAGTCTGATGTTCACAGTCCTCTGTGTTCTCACTATAAATAAGTACTCTGCAGCTTTATCTTCTGTTGCAGTGGAACATGGAACCTCTGTCTCAGCCATCCGAGGCTTCTTGTATTTTTTTCTAAACATACATCAGGCTTTCCTGCCTTTAATGCCTCCACTANTCTCACTATAAATAAGTACTCTGCAGCTTTATCTTCTGTTGCAGTGGAACATGGAACCTCTATCTCAGCCATCCGAGGCTTCTTGTATTTTTTTCTAAACATACATCAGGCTTTCCTGCCTTTAATGCCTCCACTGCCTGTGTTTGAAACACTTCTCCACCTTTTTTGTCTAACAATGTATTCATTTCAAGATGCATCTCACATGTCAGTGATCTCTTGAGTAGACATAAATTCAGATCTGTACCAAACAGTGTGTTTTATATCTGTTGCTATGTAGGCTTATCAACAAAATCCCCTCAATTCTTAGAAATATTCCATTTTTGGTCAGGTATCTGGTCATTTCAATGATTTAAACTACTTTGGTAGGAAGAGAATCTTCCATGGCATCAAGCCTTAACCATAATAAGTTAAAACTATTTAGAAGTGAGTGAAGGGGGCGAGGCTAGAGTGGAAGAAATAATGCAGGAGGAGCACTGATTAGTGTGAAGATTAAGTTAATAAAGAAAGCCCACATTCTGAAATAACTCTGGTATGACAGAGAAGGAGAATAAGTAAATTAGCAAATTTAAAAATTATAATGTATTCAAAGAATACAAATATGAAACCACGTATAGAGTAATTACTTACTTGTATTTATGGCACCATGCTTTCTTGTTAATATAATGTTGCTTATAAATGACTTAAATTGAAAACTACTGTATTTTAGAATGTGAAACAAATACAGAAAAAGAACTACAGAAGAAACAATAGAAGATAATAACTGGGAAGACAGCCTCCAGAAGTGGACTGCAGAAATCAGAGTCCTAGCCTTCTCCTCATGAGTGGTATCATCAAAACTGTGTCAACAATTTCCTACCCTCTTAGTGTCTTAGTTTCCTCACTGTGAAATGGAAATACTATATCAGTAATCAGCACATCAAGATATTCATGGGATTTTAACATCACTATCCAAACACCTTTCGTATGATACTTGGAAATTGATAAGGCCTGTATGAATGATGGTAAATAAGATAATTATATTTGAGTTGAAAGACAGAGTTGAATGTCAAAGGTACTAAAAATGTTCTATTACTTCTTACTAATCTGATTGACAATAGGGTACTGTATCAATAGTGTTGTTTTCATATGATAAGTTTCACAATATGAAACAGTTGTATACTTATCTAAAAGTTGGTCATACAAATTATGATTAAAAAGAGTCAAAATAAAACTTGTGATTGTTACTAGTTAACTAAATAGCTAATTTTTAATGATAATACATATTTTCAATCTGTCATTTTTCTTTGAAACTGTACATAAAGATTATCATTTACACATGCTTACTTCTACATTATATTAAAATAGTTGGAAGAATATTAATCAAATATGTGGTATATTTAATTTGCTTTGATATAAAATGTAGGCTAAAACCTCCATTTTGTACATTTAAAGATTCAAAAAATAATTTAAATTTTTTTAACTTTAAAATTGTTTAATATTCTGAAGTTCTTTATTGAATTAAAAATGTGACAGAGTTTGGGAGCACACTTAAGTGCCTTTTCAAAGTAATTGAAAATACTTAGTACATGTCTAGATTCATATGCAAAATTATAACAATTAAAATGCCTTTACAAATGAATTAATTTTATTTCCATATCAACAAGACCTAAAAAGCATGAGACTTATAAAGGAATAAA
>SJYW01003544.1:0-18610 GCA_006410735.1 Raphicerus campestris
AGAAGAGTTGACTTATTGGAAAAGACTCTGATGCTGGGAAGAATTGGGGGCAGGAGGAGAAGGGGACGACAGAGGATGAAATGGCTGGATGGCATCATGGACTTGATGGACGTGAGTCTGAGTGAACTCCGAGATGGTAATGAACAGGGAGGCCTGGTGTGCTGTGATTCATGGGGTCCGAAAGAGTCGGACACGACTGAATGACTGAACTGAACTGAATGTCACTAAAGTTGTATTTTGGGAAAATTTTAGAATACAAACAACTGTACTTAGGAAAGAAAAAAGTCCATAACCTAAGTAAACTGTCACCTTACAAGTATGGCTAAAGGCAAATTATTTTTAAAAGTAAAAGAAAGAAATAATAGCCACAAATGTAAAAATATATGAAATAGAAAGAGAAAAGCAACAAAAATAACAGTAACCCAAAGTTCATTCTGTGAGGTAATCAATAAAATGAATAAAACTCTAGTCTAAGGAAAAGAGCAAAATGAAGAGAGGAGACACAAACGGTCATTATCAGCAATAGGAGAGAAAACATCACTACACATTCTATAGCTACTTAAAGGATAATAAACAACTTCATGCTCATGCTAAACTGGACAGTTCAGGTTAAGTGAAAATTTTCATTGAAAGATAACTATTATCAAAGTGTTCTCAATAGCTAATAAACCAAATGATCCTATTTATTATAAAAATATAAATTTCATAGTTTGAGACTTTTCAACAAAAAAAACTATGGCCCAGATGACTACTTTGGTAAATTCTATGAAAATATTTAGAAAAGAATTAATAACAATTTTACACAATTCCTGTGGAAAATTGAGATTGATTCCTGCTCTTCTAGGCTACATTACTTTGATGCTAAAAGAAGACAGACTTATAAAGTAGATAACTACTTTGAAAATATGTAAAGAATCAAGACAAAGTTTAAGCAATTCCTACTTTATATGTCTGCTAAGTCTCTTCAATCGTGTCTGACTCTGTGTGACCCCAGAGATGGCAGCTCACCAGCCTTCCCCATCCCTGGGATTCTCCAGGCAAGAACACTGGAGTGGGTTGCCATTTCCTTTTCCAATGCATGAAAATGAAAAGTGAAAGTGAAGTCTCTCAGTCATGTCTGACTCTTAGCGACCCCATGGACTGCAGCCTACCAGGCTCCTCTGTCCATGAGAGTTGCCAGGCAAGAGTAGTGGAGTGGGGTTCCATTTCCTTCTCCTACAATATATGTAATAGGAATGAAAATATACCATNTCTCAGTCATGTTTGACTCTTAGCGACCCCATGGACTGCAGCCTATCAGGCTCCTCTGTCCATGAGAGTTGCCAGGCAAGAGTAGTGGAGTGGGGTTCCATTTCCTTCTCCTACAATATATGTAATAGGAATGAAAATATACCATGATGAAGTGTATTTTATTTCAGGAGTTGATGATTAGTTTGATATTTGAAAATAAATCATTTAATTAATGAAGTTAAGAAACAAAAAGGAAACTCACATAAGCCTCTTACTAGACATATTTGAAAATTTTCAACATATATTCCTGATAAAGACTATGAGAAAACTAGGAATAGGATGAAACTTTCTCAACCTAATAAAAGATATGTATGAAAAATGTCATACTAAACATAAAATGTTAAATGCCTTCCTTTTAGGACAAACAACAAAATAGGAAAGCCACTTCTCAGAATTTCTATTCCACACTGTACCAAAACTTCCAGCTAGCACCATCAGAGTCGTAAAAGAAATAAATGCATCAGATTAAAAAGAAAACAAAGTGATTTGTATTTTCAGACAAAATATAAATACATAAAATGTCTGATAAAATCTACAAAGTGTTACTAGAGCAAATATACATATTTAGTAAGGATGGCATGCTGAAAACCACATCCAAGAAACAACTTTGCTTTTATACACTGGCAACAAATGTGAGAAATTTAAAATTTAAATTATCATTTACCATATTGCCAAAAATGTAAAATACTTAGGGTTAAATCTGGCAAAATATTTCCAACACTTGTATGCTAAAAACTGGAAAAAAAAAAAAACATTCTTAGCAAAATTCAACAACTCTTTCAAAAGGAGAGCAATATTTTGCTCATAAGTTAGAAAACTCAATATGTAGCAAAACAAATTTCCCAGAAATTAACACACAAATTGGATACAATCCAAGTAAAACTTTGAGCAGAATTGTTATAATAATTGACAACCAAAACCTAAAATTTCATAGAAATGAAAAAATCCTAGAATAGCCAAAATAGTTTTCAACAAGGAGAATGCATTTATAGTTAAAACTATCAGAACTCAAGACTTATTATAAATCTACACTTGGTCTTGATGAAGAAATAAACACATAGATTTAATGATCAAAATGGAGTTTGGAGGTAGTGCCTCATATATAAGGAGAAGTGATTTTCATAGAAAGCACAAAGGCAATTCAGTGGAGAAAAAAAAAAATAACTGATTCAAAAAATGGTACTAGAAAAATCAGATATTACTTGCTAAGAAATGAATGTTGATCAATACCTTACCATATACAAAAACTGACTCAAAATTAATCATAGAGTTGAAGAAAAACTGAAAAATATGAAACATTTACAACAAAGAGCTCCTTTGTGATAGATTAGTCAAACATTAGTTAGATTCAATAAAAAAGAACAAAATATTAAAGACAATTTGATAAACTGTAATTTCAATAACCTCAGATATGCAGATGACACCACCCTTATGGCAGAAAGTGAAGAGGAGCTAAAAAGCCTCTTGATGAAAGTGAAANTCTCTTGGAAGAAAATAATTGTAAAACATATCTCTAATACAAGACTTTCAGTTAAAATACCAAAAAAGATCTCTTGGAATTCAATAATAAGGATGGAAACAATCCAATAAAAATATGGGCAAATAATTGCACACAAACTTTCAGCAAAGATGTAGAGATGACAAATGAGTACAGGAAACAAAATACTTAATTCCATTTGCCATTAGAAAAATGCAATGTAAAACCACAAAGAGAAACCTTTATACACCTGTTCCACAATGTCTAAAATTAGGAAAAGATTGAGTATGTAATAGATCTGAACTCTCAAATACTGCTTGTGGGGATATGGAATAGTATAACAATTTGAGCAATTGTTCAGTTTTCTAAAGAGTTAAACATGCTTCTACCATTTGACCAAGATATTCCACTCCCAGGTATCTACTTATGATAAATGGTAAAATATATGTTCACACATGGACTTGTACATGAATATTCATATCATCTTTTTTTGTAATAGACAAAAGCTTGAGTAAATCTGTATGTTCCTCAAATGGTGAATGGTTAAACAAATTGTATTCCTACACAATGGTATACCACTTGGGAATAAAAAAATGAACTATTGATGCAGGCAACAACATTGATGTCTCTCAAAATAATTGTGCAGAGGGAAAGAAGCCAAATAATAAAGAATACCTCCTGCAGTATTACACTTAAATAAGATTTCAGAAAATCCAAACTAATCTACACTGACACTAAGCAGATCAATTCTTACCTGCTGCTGCTGCTAAGTCACTTCAGTCATGTCTGACTCTGTGTGACCCCAGAGACGACAGCCCATCAGGCTCTCCCGTCCCTGGGATTCTCCAGGCCAAGTGGATTGCCATTTCCTTCTCCAGTGTATGAAAGTAAAAGTCGTTCAGTCGTGTTCGATTCTTCATGACCCCATGGACTGCAGCCTACCAGGCTCCTCTGCCCATGGGATTTTCCAGGCAAGAGTACTGGAATGGGGTGCAATTGCCTTCTCTGATTCTTACCTAAGAAATAGACAAAATCAGTAGGGCAGGAAAAAAGAACTACATAGGGGCACAAGGAAATTTTGAGGAGTGATGTATCTTGATTGTGGTAATAATTTTGCTTTTATACACATATTTTAAAACTTATCAAACTGTATGTTTTACATATACACAGTTTGTTACATGCCAATTTTACCTATATATAGTTGTTTAAAAAGTGTGACTACTTCTTAAATCATTTTAAAATTTAGTTATCTCTTACACCAGAGGATAGAAAATAATATAAAAAATAATGATAACAATAAGCATGTCTAACTAAGCCATTCCAAGAATTATTTTCTTTTACATAAGCAAGAATTATATGCTAATTAATATATGCAAGTCATATTTCTAAGGTACAAAATATTGTCACATGTTTTTATTACTCTTATGAAATATGAACTATTATTTTCATCATAGTTCATCAAACCCAGGTTTCCTGCATTGCATGCAGATTCTTTACCAGATGAGCCACAAGGAAAGACAAAGAACAATGGAGTGGATAGCCTATCCCTTTTCCAGCAAATCTTCCAGACCCAGGTCGAACTAGGGTATTTGGCATTGCAGGCAGATTCTTTATTAACTGAGTTATCAGGGAAGCCCTATTTTCATCATACTTATTTTTATACATGAGGAAACTGAAATACATAGAGGTTAAGTAATTCATGGTCAGTTAGCTAGCTGGTAAATGATAAGTCTTGTATTGAAATCCAATAGTTTCTTGGACAGTAGAGTCCATTCATTTAACCACTCCAGAATTTTTTTTTAATTATTATTTTATTTATTTTAATGGAGGCTAATTACTTTACAATATTGTGGGTTTGCCACATATTGACATGAGTCAGCAATGAGTCCATATATTGACATGAGTCAGCCATGAGTGTACATGTGTCCCCCATTCTGAAAACCCCTCCCACCTCACTACCCACCCCATTCCTCTAGGTTGTCCCAGTGCACAGGCTTTGAGTGCCCTGTTTCATGCATCAAACTTGGACTGGTGATCTATTTCATATATGATAATATACACGTTTCAGTGGTATTCTCTCAGATCATCCCACCTTTGCCTTCTCCCACAGAATCCAAAAGTGTTCTTTATATCTGTGTCTCTTCTGCTGTCTTACATATCAGTTCAGTTCAGTTCAGCCATCACCTCCACTAGCTTTGTTCATAGTGATGCTCTCTAAGGCCCACTTGACTCCACATTCCAGGATGTCTGGCTCTAGGTGTGTGATCAGCTCAGTCCAGTTCAGTTCAATCGCTCAGTCGTATCCAACTCTTTGCGACCCCATGAATCGCAGCACGCCAGGCCTCCCTGTCCATCACCAACTCCTGGAGTTCACTCAGACTCACATCCATCGAGTCCATGATGCCATCCAGCCATCTCATCCTTTGTCATCCCTTTCTCCTCCTGCCCCCAATCCCTCCCAGCATCAGAGTCTTTTCCAATGAGTCAACTCTTCGCATGAGGTGGCCAAAGTTCTGGAGTTTCAGCCTCAGCATCATTCCTTCCAAAGAAATCCCAGGGCTGATCTCCTTTAGAATGGACTGGTTGGATCTCATTGCAGTCCAAGGGACTCTCAAGAGTCTTCAACACCACAGTTTAAAAGCATCAATTCTTCAGCACTCAGCCTTCTTCACAGTCCAACTCTCACATCCATGCATGACCACTGGAACAAACATAGCCTTGACTAGCTGGACCTTAGTCGGCAAAGTAATGCCTCTGCTTTTGAATATGCTATCTAGGTTGGTCATAACTTTTCTTCTAAGGAGTAAGCATCTTTTAATTTCATGGCTGCAGTCACCATCTGCAGTGATTATCTGAGTCGTGAAGATGTTTTTGTACAGTTCTTCTGTGTATTCTTGCCACCTCTTCTTAATATCTTTTGCTTCTGTTAGGTCCATACCATTTCTGCCTTTTATTGAGCCCATCTTTGCATGAAATGGTCCCTTGGTATCTTTTGTCTTTCCCATTCTGTTGTTTTTCTCTATTTCTTTGCATTGACTGCTGAGGAATGCTTTCTTATCTCTCCTTGCTATTCTTTGGAACTCTGCATTCAGATGCTTGTATCTTTCCTTTTCTCCTTTGCTTTTCACTTTTCTTTTTTTCACAGCTATTTGTAAGGCCTCTCCAGACAGTCATTTTGGTTTTTTGCATTTCTTTTCCATGGGGATGGTCTCGGTCCCTGTCTCCTGTACAATGTCACGAACCTCATTCCATAATTCATCAGGCACTCTATTTACCAGATCTAGTCTCTTTAATCTATTTCTCACTTCCACTGTGTAATCATAAGGGATTTGATTTAGGTCATACCTGAATGGTCTAGTGGTTTTCCCTACTTTCTTCAATTTAAGTCTGAATTTGGCAATAAGGTCATCATTGCCATCTTTCTAGATTCCATATATATGTGTTAATATACTGTGTTGATGTTTTTCATTCTGACTGGCTTCATTCTGTATAATAGGCTCCAGTTTCATCCACGTCATTGAAACTGATTCAAATGTGTTCCTTTTATTAGCTAAGTAATATTCCATTGTATATATATACCACCGCTTTCTTATCCATATCTCTGCTGATGGCCATATAAGTTGCTTACATGTCCTAGCTATTGTAAACAGCACTGTGATGAACATTGGGGTACATGTGTCTCTTTTAATTTTGGTTTCTTTGATGTGTATGCCCAACAGTGAGATTGCTGGGTTGTATGCCAGTTCTATATCCAGCTTTTTAAGGACTCCTCACACTATTCTCCATAGTGACTATACTAATTTGCATTCCTACCAACAGTGTAAGAGGGTTCCCTTTTCTCCATACTCTCTCCAGTACTTATTGTTTGTAGACTTTTTGTTAGCAGCCATTCTGACTGACAATGAGATGGTACCTCATTGTGGTTTTGATTTGTATTTCTCTGTTAATGAGTGATGTTGAGCATCTTTTCACATATTTGTTAGCCATCTGTATGTCTTCTTTGGAGAAATGTCTGTTTAGCTCTTTGGCCCATTTTTTTGACTGGGTCACTTATTTTTCTGATATTGAGCTTCACAAGCTGCTTGTACATTTTNTTAATGAGTGATGTTGAGCATCTTTTCACATGTTTGTTAGCCATCTGTATGTCTTCTTTGGAGAAATGTCTGTTTAGCTCTTTGGCCCATTTTTTTGACTGGCTCACTTATTTTTCTGATATTGAGCTTCACAAGCTGCTTGTACATTTTTGAGATTAATTCTTTGTCAGTTGCTTTGCTTGCTATTATTTTTGCCTATTCTGAAGGCCATCTTTTCACCTTGCTTATATTTTTCTTTGTTGTGCAAAAGCTTTTATGTTTAATGGGTCCCATTTGTTTATTTTTGCTTTTATTTCCATTACTCTGGGAGGTGGGTCATAGAAGATCTTGCTGTGATTTATGTCAGAGTGTGTTTTGCCTAGTTTTCCTATAGGAGTTTTATAGTTTCTGTTCTTACATTTAGATTGTTAATCCATTTTGACTTTATTTTTGTGTTTGATGTTAGAAAGTGTTCTAGTTTCATTCTTTTACAAGTGGTTGACCAGTTTTCCCAGCACCACTTGTTAAAAAGATTGTCTGTTCTCCATTGTATATTTTTGCCTCCTTTGTCAAAGATGAGGTGTCCATAGGTGTGTGGATTTATCTCTGAACTTTCTATTTTGTTCCATTGTTCTATATTTCTGTCTTTGTGCCAGTACCATACTGTCTTGATGACTGAAGCTTTGTAGTAGAGCCTGAAATCAGGTAGGTTGATTCCTCCAGCTCCATTCTTCTTAAGATTGCTTTGGCTATTTGAGGTTCTCTTTTTGTATTTCCATACAAATTGTGAGATTATTTGTTCTAGTTCTATGAAAAATACCATTGGTAGGTAGATAGGGATTGCATTGAATCTATAGGCTGCTTTGGGTAGTATACTCATTTTCGTTATATTGATTCTTCCAATCCATGAACATGGTATATTTCTCCATCTACCTGAGTAATTTTTAATTTCTTTCATCAGTGTTTTATAGTTTTCAAAATATAGGTCTTCTGTTTCTTTAGGTAGATTTATTCCTAAGTATTTTGTTCTTTTCATCACAATGTTGAATGGGATTGTTTCCTTAATTTCTCCTTCTGTTTTCTCATTGTTAGTGGATAGGAATATAAGGGATTTCTGTCTAATATTGTACATCCTGCAAAATTACTATATTGATTGATTACCTCTAGTAATTTTTTGGTGGTTTCTTTAGTGTTTTCTATGTAGAGGATCTTGTCATCTGCAAACAATGAGAGGTTTACTTCTTCTTTCCCAATCTGGATTCCACTCCAGTATTTTTGCCTGGAAAAATCCCACGGACAGAGGAACCTGATGGGCTATAGTCCTTGATGAGGCAAAGAGTTACGCATGACTTAGCAAATGTGCACGCAAGCAAGCACATTTTATCACAACTATATATAGCCTGCTTTGTAGCAGGAAATGGAATCCTATAGTGTGTTCAAACATAGACACATGTCAATTTGAGCATATTCCAAGAATATATATTTTACAAATTAAAAATATATTAATAAAGTTCACTACTTAGCAGATCAAAGGAAAAAAAACTGTATAATCATTTTATAAATGTGTTTGACATTATTTGACCAACCTGCATAACTAAAAATATATTTTTTTAACACATTTTTCTCATGAAGTATATCTGTCAGAAACTGTAAAAAATATTGAACTTAATGGTAAAACTTTAAAAAAATCTTACCTTTAGTTTCAAAAGCAAAAAGAGTGTTCACTATCACCACTTCAGTGGTGTACTAAAGGCTTTTGTTATTACAGTTATATAGTAAAAATAAATAAAGCATAAAAGAATCAGAAAGGTAGAAAAATATCATTAAGATTGCTTGTATTAAAAGAAATACAAGACAATCAATAGACTATTAGAATTAGTAAGAGTTCATCAAGACTGTCTGTTCTAACTATAAATATATATAAATTAATGTCATTTCTATAAACCAGCAATTATAAAATATCATTTCAAAGTGATACTTTTTAAAATAAAAAAATATTCTAAGATAACTATGATTTACCTTGTGTAAAATATGTCAGAACTTCATATAGAAAATTATAAAGCTTTATTGAAGACAGCAGATATTGTAAGATTGGATTTATCCCATAATTATGTATTGACAGACTTAAAAAAAAAACCAACAAGATTGTAAATTTATCATAAAAGTCATATGATAAAACTAAGGGCCTTTAACACCCAAGACAATTTTGAAGAACAAGGCAGATATGAGATATCAACACAAAATAATATGCTGAATTTTATTTAATCTAGACTATACAAAATTATATTTGCAAATTAAATTATATATCTAAATACTCTTTAATGGCAAACATGCATAAACTTTTAATTTTATATGTATTAAAAGAACTCTTAGGCTTATACATATATATGTAGGCATAGTGTGTAAACATATATACACATATACATACATACACCTGTGCATATATATAAAAATGTACAAGTGAAATAAATTGACTAAGATATTATGGAAACATTTTCCTATTCAGAGGCTGAATTTTCTGGATTACCTATTCACTGAGAGTTATCATTGTTTATATTTTTTCTTATACTACTATATTTTGCATCATAATGAGTGCTGGCTATTCTCATTTCCTTAAAAACTGCTTCACTATTAGCTCCATAATTTTCACTCAAGCTGTAGATACCTATTCTTTAAATTTTAATGCTGGCACTTTGTTGATCTCACCAAAAGGTATCAATAAAACATTTTCAGGTAATTTCTGGAACCCATATTCTTTCCTTGAACAATTATTAAATGATTTGTTGACTAAAACAGAGAGATTATGATTATTCTGTCATGCTACTAGGAATACCAATTAAATTAATGCATAAGTAGACACATTGCATACTTCCCATCACAAACGCCCTCTGGCTTAGAGTGACTGCAAGATACCATCAATTTTAACATGTGTCCTAATTGTAGAGATATTAAAATATAAAAATATGTGCATTATAATTGTTGAAATATGGCAATGTAGACCAAACTTTAGTCTCATTATTAATCAGTAGAGAATGGATATGGACTATTCAACAAATGAAAAGATGTGTTCATGTGTGGTTATTACATCATGATTGGTAACAATAAAAACTAAATTAAAAATCTTGTAAACAACAAAAATATCCAAAATCTGTGTGATGGATAAGTAAATTGTTGGCCATTTCTAAATAAAATAATTTACTAAGGTGAAAACAAATGAACTCTAGTTATATATTTCAACACAGATGACTCACAGAATCAAAAGCAAAACAGATAAATGATCTATATCTTAAAATGACATAATAAACAGTCAAAATAAATTAAACAGAGCTATATATAAAATATGGTTGAAGAAGTGAAGTCGCTCAGTCGTGTCCGACTCTTTGCGACCCCATGGACTGTAACCTATCAGGCTCCTCTGTCCATGGGATTTTCCAGGCAATAGTACTGGAGTGGATTCCCATTTCCTTCTCCAGCAGATCTCCCCAACCCAGGGATCAAACCCAGGTCTCCCACATTGTAGACAGACGCTTTACCGTCTGAGCCACCAGGGAATAAAACACAGAAAGAAAAGCATGTAAAATATTTTGATAAATTATACCATAATTATAAAAATGTTTGAAAGATAGTACCATGAATCACACAAAATAACTAAAGTTCCACATAATGGTATAGAAAATGAGGGTATGGTGGAGAAAGGAAGCAGGGAGAGGTCTTTGTCAAAGGGAAAAGAAAGAGAGAGAGAGAAAGTCTACTAGGAAAAGAGGAAACTGTGATGATCATTTGAGGGAGATGGATTAATTTTCTGCACATACAGAGATAAGAGGGCTTCCCTGATAGCTCAGTTGGTAAAGAATCCACGTGAATGCAGGAGATCCTGGTTGGATTCCTGGGTCAGGAAGTTCTGCTCGAGAAGGGATAGGCTACTCACTCCACTATTCATGGGCTTCCCTTGTGGCTCAGCTGGTGAAGAATCTGCCTGCAATGCAAGAGACCAGGGTTTCATCCCAGGGTTGGGAAAATCCCCTGGAGAAGGGAAAAGAAACATGGCTACATTTACCACAAAGTCTTGCATAATCTCTTTTCCAAACAACATTTTCCAGGGGATATATGACCATATTTGGATGGAAAACACCATTAGCATATTTGTTATGGCATTTGTTACTTCATGAAAGTTTAATAAATTTATTTCAAGCCCTACATTGAAGAGATAATTTTGCTGGGCATTGTGATTTAATCTTGGTAAAACAGAATCTTGTTTAGCCATTTATTTCAATAATATATATTTATCTCAGTAATATCTCATTTATCTCAGTAATGCCTTGAATTCTTAAGTTAAATGTCTTAAGTTGAGTAGTCCCTTTCATCCTCATTATTGTGTTTATATGCCCGTGTAGTAAAGAAGTAGATTCTACAGATTTTGCTCATTCATCCTTGAAGATTGAATTAATATTAGTTCCTTTAAAGAACAAAGAGCAGAGAGAATTCCAACAATAGCAGCCTATTTGGCTCTTTAAAGACTTTCTTCTGTTGAAGCAGAACTTCCAAAGACTAAGGCAAGTGCTTGCCTTTAAAAAGAGCAATGTTTTTCTCTCATTCTTTTCGCCCTTACTGTTCAAAATGTGAATCACACATAGACCAATTAAATTATAAAACAAAAGCATACTATAAGCAATTTCACCTTCACACACTTTTGNTGTTAAAAAGATTGTCTGTTCTCCATTGTATATTTTTGCCTCCTTTGTCAAAGATGAGGTGTCCATAGGTGTGTGGATTTATCTCTGAACTTTCTATTTTGTTCCATTGTTCTATATTTCTGTCTTTGTGCCAGTACCATACTGTCTTGATGACTGAAGCTTTGTAGTAGAGCCTGAAATCAGGTAGGTTGATTCCTCCAGCTCCATTCTTCTTAAGATTGCTTTGGCTATTTGAGGTTCTCTTTTTGTATTTCCATACAAATTGTGAGATTATTTGTTCTAGTTCTATGAAAAATACCATTGGTAGGTAGATAGGGATTGCATTGAATCTGTAGGCTGCTTTGGGTAGTATACTCATTTTCGTTATATTGATTCTTCCAATCCATGAACATGGTATATTTCTCCATCTACCTGAGTAATTTTTAATTTCTTTCATCAGTGTTTTATAGTTTTCAAAATATAGGTCTTCTGTTTCTTTAGGTAGATTTATTCCTAAGTATTTTGTTCTTTTCATCACAATGTTGAATGGGATTGTTTCCTTAATTTCTCCTTCTGTTTTCTCATTGTTAGTGGATAGGAATATAAGGGATTTCTGTCTAATATTGTACATCCTGCAAAATTACTATATTGATTGATTACCTCTAGTAATTTTTTGGTGGTTTCTTTAGTGTTTTCTATGTAGAGGATCTTGTCATCTGCAAACAATGAGAGGTTTACTTCTTCTTTCCCAATCTGGATTCCACTCCAGTATTTTTGCCTGGAAAAATCCCATGGACAGAGGAACCTGATGGGCTATAGTCCTTGATGAGGCAAAGAGTCACGCATGACTTAGCAAATGTGCACGCAAGCAAGCACATTTTATCACAACTATATATAGCCTGCTTTGTAGCAGGAAATGGAATCCTATAGTGTGTTCAAACATAGACACATGTCAATTTGAGCATATTCCAAGAATATATATTTTACAAATTAAAAATATATTAATAAAGTTCACTACTTAGCAGATCAAAGGAAAAAAAACTGTATAATCATTTTATAAATGTGTTTGACATTATTTGACCAACCTGCATAACTAAAAATATATTGTTTTAACACATTTTTCTCATGAAGTATATCTGTCAGAAACTGTAAAAAATATTGAACTTAATGGTAAAACTTTAAAAAAATCTTACCTTTAGTTTCAAAAGCAAAAGGAGTGTTCACTATCACCACTTCAGTGGTGTACTAAAGGCTTTTGTTATTACAGTTATATAGTAAAAATAAATAAAGCATAAAAGAATCAGAAAGGTAGAAAAATATCATTAAGATTGCTTGTATTAAAAGAAATACAAGACAATCAATAGACTATTAGAATTAGTAAGAGTTCATCAAGACTGTCTGTTCTAACTATAAATATATATAAATTAATGTCATTTCTATAAACCAGCAATTATAAAATATCATTTCAAAGTGATACTTTTTAAAATAAAAAAATATTCTAAGATAACTATGATTTACCTTGTGTAAAATATGTCAGAACTTCATATAGAAAATTATAAAGCTTTATTGAAGACAGCAGATATTGTAAGATTGGATTTATCCCATAATTATGTATTGACAGACTTAAAAAAAAAACCAACAAGATTGTAAATTTATCATAAAAGTCATATGATAAAACTAAGGGCCTTTAACACCCAAGACAATTTTGAAGAACAAGGCAGATATGAGATATCAACACAAAATAATATGCTGAATTTTATTTAATCTAGACTATACAAAATTATATTTGCAAATTAAATTATATATCTAAATACTCTTTAATGGCAAACATGCATAAACTTTTAATTTTATATGTATTAAAAGAACTCTTAGGCTTATACATATATATGTAGGCATAGTGTGTAAACATATATACACATATACATACATACACCTGTGCATATATATAAAAATGTACAAGTGAAATAAATTGACTAAGATATTATGGAAACATTTTCCTATTCAGAGGCTGAATTTTCTGGATTACCTATTCACTGAGAGTTATCATTGTTTATATTTTTTCTTATACTACTATATTTTGCATCATAATGAGTGCTGGCTATTCTCATTTCCTTAAAAACTGCTTCACTATTAGCTCCATAATTTTCACTCAAGCTGTAGATACCTATTCTTTAAATTTTAATGCTGGCACTTTGTTGATCTCACCAAAAGGTATCAATAAAACATTTTCAGGTAATTTCTGGAACCCATATTCTTTCCTTGAACAATTATTAAATGATTTGTTGACTAAAACAGAGAGATTATGATTATTCTGTCATGCTACTAGGAATACCAATTAAATTAATGCATAAGTAGACACATTGCATACTTCCCATCACAAACGCCCTCTGGCTTAGAGTGACTGCAAGATACCATCAATTTTAACATGTGTCCTAATTGTAGAGATATTAAAATATAAAAATATGTGCATTATAATTGTTGAAATATGGCAATGTAGACCAAACTTTAGTCTCATTATTAATCAGTAGAAAATGGATATGGACTATTCAACAAATGAAAAGATGTGTTCATGTGTGGTTATTACATCATGATTGGTAACAATAAAAACTAAATTAAAAATCTTGGAAACAACAAAAATATCCAAAATCTGTGTGATGGATAAGTAAATTGTTGGCCATTTCTAAATAAAATAATTTACTAAGGTGAAAACAAATGAACTCTAGTTATATATTTCAACACAGATGACCCACAGAATCAAAAGCAAAACAGATAAATGATCTATATCTTAAAATGACATAATAAACAGTCAAAATAAATTAAACAGAGCTATATATAAAATATGGTTGAAGAAGTGAAGTCGCTCAGTCGTGTCCGACTCTTTGCGACCCCATGGACTGTAACCTATCAGGCTCCTCTGTCCATGGGATTTTCCAGGCAATAGTACTGGAGTGGATTCCCATTTCCTTCTCCAGCAGATCTCCCCAACCCAGGGATCAAACCCAGGTCTCCCACATTGTAGACAGACGCTTTACCGTCTGAGCCACCAGGGAATAAAACACAGAAAGAAAAGCATGTAAAATATTTTGATAAATTATACCATAATTATAAAAATGTTTGAAAGATAGTACCATGAATCACACAAAATAACTAAAGTTCCACATAATGGTATAGAAAATGAGGGTATGGTGGAGAAAGGAAGCAGGGAGAGGTCTTTGTCAAAGGGAAAAGAAAGAGAGAGAGAGAAAGTCTACTAGGAAAAGAGGAAACTGTGATGATCATTTGAGGGAGATGGATTAATTTTATGCAAATACAGAGATAAGAGGGCTTCCCTGATAGCTCAGTTGGTAAAGAATCCACGTGAATGCAGGAGATCCTGGTTGGATTCCTGGGTCAGGAAGTTCTGTTCGAGAACGGATAGGCTACCCACTCCACTATTCATGGGCTTCCCTTGTGGCTCAGCTGGTGAAGAATCTGCCTGCAATGCAAGAGACCAGGGTTTCATCCCAGGGTTGGGAAAATCCCCTGGAGAAGGGAAAAGAAACATGGCTACATTTACCACAAAGTCTTGCATAATCTCTTTTCCAAACAACATTTTCCAGGGGATATATGACCATATTTGGATGGAAAACACCATTGGCATATTTGTTATGGCATTTGTTACTTCATGAAAGTTTAATAAATTTATTTCAAGCCCTACATTGAAGAGATAATTTTGCTGGGCATTGTGATTTAATCTTGGTAAAACAGAATCTTGTTTAGCCATTTATTTCAATAATATATATTTATCTCAGTAATATCTCATTTATCTCAGTAATGCCTTGAATTCTTAAGTTAAATGTCTTAAGTTGAGTAGTCCCTTTCATCCTCATTATTGTGTTTATATGCCCGTGTAGTAAAGAAGTAGATTCTACAGATTTTGCTCATTCATCCTTGAAGATTGAATTAATATTAGTTCCTTTAAAGAACAAAGAGCAGAGAGAATTCCAACAATAGCAGCCTATTTGGCTCTTTAAAGACTTTCTTCTGTTGAAGCAGAACTTCCAAAGACTAAGTCAAGTGCTTGCCTTTAAAAAGAGCAATGTTTTTCTCTCATTCTTTTCGCCCTTACTGTTCAAAATGTGAATCACACATAGACCAATTAAATTATAAAACAAAAGCATACTATAAGCAATTTCACCTTCACACACTTTTGTAGATACTAAAATATGCAAATACTTTGTGGTTTACAATATACTTTCAGTGACACTGGTCTATTTGGCCCATACAACAGTTCAGTGACAGAAACTAGACTAATATTATGTTTCTTGTACTAAAATGAGAAAAATGAGCTCTTGAAAATTACTTTTTAAGTTGACATGAGGGAGTATTGCCACAAACCATATCAAACTGGGAGATCTTGTGAATACTTGAGGATATTAGCCAGGAAAAGCTTATTTCATTTGTTTTGTTTCTATTTTTGTACAATAATTCTTCAGGGTTCCAAATATAATCTAGTGGCTAAATCCAAAGAGTAGCAAGTAAACACTAATATTAGCTACTGGTTTGCAAACTGGCCCCATAAGCAGAGGGCAAGGCGAGATCGAAGACAGAGGCAGCCACTCCACGTTAGTGGCCAGCAGTATTAAGCAGAGAACTTGCATTGGAGACTTGTCTTTTGCATCTCAGTACTAGCTGGTCCCAGCTAGAATCTTAAGAATTTATAGAGACCTCAATGGGGTTCAGTGTCATACATGTCCAGATTGTCTCATCAAAGCACTACTCTTTCATGGCTGCACCTTTAAAACCTGCTCCCACTGTGGGAATGGTAGGCAGATGATTCATAAGAAGAAAAGAGATGAGGAGCCTGTTTGCCCAGATCCAGTTCTGGGGTCAACAGGTAGTCACATTCAATGACTTCTAACATTACTAAAGAGTCATGTAGTTTGGGACACTTCTCTCTGGAAGACAGCNTGATTCATAAGAAGAAAAGAGATGAGGAGCCTGTTTGCCCAGATCCAGTTCTGGGGTCAACAGGTAGTCACATTCAATGACTTCTAACATTACTAAAGAGTCATGTAGTTTGGGACACTTCTCTCTGGAAGACAGCCCTCCATTAATTATTTTTTAATCCTTTTACTATTTATATATTTCAGCTTTAAAGAGGTCTTTCTTTAAAGAGGACATTGGATTTTCAAGAGTAATTTCAGGACATTTGAAATGAAAAGGGTGTTGCATAAATCCAAATGATGCCTAAGTTGAATAGAGAAAAAGTTGAGAAAGACAGTTTTGATAGATATGGGCTGTGAGGATGGAAGTAATTGGAGAGCTCATTAATGTCTGGATCATACATCCTTATTGGAGTGTCACTGACTTTTCAGAAGGGAGGCTTTCAAAGGATCAAAGCGTGTGGCAATACTTTTGGATCAGGTGAGTACTTGGCATAACTGTTCAAGAAAAGGTACATAGGTTCATTGAAGGCCACTCCTTTCACTGGAGTAAAGGTGTACATTCTGATATCCTCTACTTTCATTTCAAAATAACTCAGAAAACTAATTGGTGTCTAGCCCAGGCCCCATGTAGTTGGTACGGAATGGCCAGTGGATGAATAGAGAAACATTCTGAACTAGTTCCTCTTCTATTGACACTTGAGTTTTCTTGGCCATCAACTGGAAGCTATTTGACTTTGTGACTTTATTTGCTGGGACAGCTATATAATAGCTACCTGTAAGTAGCAGAGAGTAGTAGAAGTAAGCTTTCAAAGGAATCCTCCCTCCATTCTGCTGAGAGATGACATTCAGAAAGAGTTGAAGCTGACTGTAAAACCTTGGTTCAAGCTTTGAAGGTGAAGTCGCTCAGTCATGTCTGACTCTTTGCGACCCTGTGGATTGTAACCTACTAGGCTTCTCCATCCATGAGATTCTCCAGGCAACAATACTGGAGTGGATTGCCATTTCCTTCTCCAGGGAATCTTCCTGACCCAGGGATCGAACCCGGGTCTCCCACATTGGAGGCAGACGCTTTAACCTCTGAACCAACAGGGAAGCCTTTAAACCAACATAAATTGCTTTGGATGGGCAAGAGCTTTATATCTTTACTCTGTTGATCCAATGCCTGTCCTTCTCCTACTTAGCCCCCATACTCACAGCCCACCTATCTCTTCTCCCATAGCTGTCTCTAGAATGGAATTGTACTCTCTGAATTTCTGTTTCCTTTGCATTCTCAGCAGAGCTATGTGCCAGTTTATTAGAAGCTTCAGTTCAGTGGAGAGTAAATGTGAAGTTATTTTTCTCTAGTCACTGGCTCTACTATATGTATCCACCACCTCTTCCTAACACCTCAGTTAGATCTCAAAGCTTTTTGTTCAAAACATTTCATCACTTTAAAAAATGAAATATACAGTCTAGTTAAAAGTTCCAAATTCCAACGTGATTTAAGTTATTGTCTTTCCCTTTGTCAGGGGCAAGCAGGCTGTGACTCAAGGGAGTAGCAATGGAGTTTGGTATCTATCCTTATACTCCTCCTGTTCCAGATAGAGTCTGTGGAGTGGGTATGGTCTTAACCTAGGACACCTTTCTCCCTCCATTTTGAGAACAAAGTTTTATTGTGCTTGGATACTGGAAGTGAAAATTAAGTAGAGGCTTTTCGCATACAATTTTATTTTTCATTTTCTTATAAAGGAAGAGAGGCATTAAGCATTTATGTCTTGTTCCCCAGAACTGGTTCTATCAGTTAGGCCTTAGCCTACAGCTGTAGACTCCATGTAAATGTGGGTGGTCTGCTTGTAGTTTGGAGTTGTGCTAAGCTTAATCCTGGCCCCTTTTGTCACTAAGAGCACCCACCAAAGAGGGAAAGCCTTGGAACGTGTTACTCTCACCTCCATGACTTTGTGTCATCTCAGTTCATTTCAGTTCAGTCGCTCAGTCGTGTCCGACTCTTTGCAACCCCATGAATTGCAGCACACCAGGCCTCCTTATCCATTACCAACTCCCAGAGTTCACTCAGGCTCATGTCCATCGAGTCAGTGATGCCATCCAGCTAACTCATCCTCTATCGTCCCCTTCTCCTCCTGCCCCGAATCCCTCCCAGCATCAAAGTCTTTTCCAATGAGTCAACTCTTC
>SJYW01003550.1:1875-16785 GCA_006410735.1 Raphicerus campestris
CAAATAGGAAAAGGAGTACATCAAGGCTGTATATTGTCACCCTGCTTATTTTATTTCTATGCAGAGTACATCATGAGAAACGCTGGACTGGAAAAAGCACAAGCTGGAATCAAGATTGGTGGGAGAAATATCAATAACCTCAGATATGCAGATGACACCACCCTTATGGCAGAAAGTGAAGAGGAACTAAAAAGCCTCTTGATGAAAGTGAAAGTGGAGAGTGAAAAAGTTGGCTTAAAGCTCAACATTTAGAAAACGAAGACCATGACATCTGGTCCCATCACTTCATGGGAAAGAGATGGGGAAATAGTGGAAACAGTGTCAGACTTTATTTATGGGGGCTCCCAAATCACTGCAGATGGTGACTGCAGCCATGAAATTAAAAGGCGCTTAGTCCTTAGAAGAAAAGCTATGACCAACCTAGATAGCATATTCAAAAGCAGAGACATTACTCTGCCGACTAAGGTCCATCTAGTCAAGGCTATGGTTTTTCCTGTGGTCATGTATGGATGTGAGAGTTGGACTGTGAAGCTGTCTCTTATACACATCTTCTGGTTCCTCTGCCTTTTCTAAAACCAGCTTANGGCTATGGTTTTTCCTGTGGTCATGTATGTATGTGAGAGTTGGACTGTGAAGAAGGCTGAGCGCCAAAGAATTGATGCTTTGGAACTGTGGTGTTGGAGAAGACTCCTGAGAGTTCCTTGGACTGCAAGGAGATCCACCCAGTCCATTCTGAAGGAGATCAACCCTGGGATTTCTTTGGAAGGAATGATGCTAAAGCTGAAACTCCAGTACTTCGGCCACCTCATGCAAAGAGTAGACTCATTGGAAAAGACTCTGATGCTGAGAGGGATTGGGAGCAGGAGGAGAAGGGGACAGAGGATGAGATGGCTGGATGGCATCACTGACTCAATGGACGTGAGTCTGAGTGAACTCCAGGAGTTGGTGATGGACAGGGAGGCCTGGCATGCTGTGATTCATGGGGTAGCAAAGAGTTGGACACAACTGAGCGACTGAACTGACTGATCTGTTTAACACATGACAGTGTATATATGCTGTGCTACTCTCTCAGTCCATCCCACCCTCACCTTCCCCCACTGTGTCCACAGTATGTTCTCCACTAGATTCATCTGTATCATTTTAATAGATTCCATATATATACATTAATATATGACATTTACTTTTCCAACTGACTTACTTCACTTGTATAAGAGGCCCTAGGGTCATCCACCTTGCTACAACTGACTCATATTTGTTTCTTTTTCGCGGCCAAGCAATATTCCATTGTATATATGTACCACAACTTCTTTGTTCATTCCTTTGTTGATGGACATACAGGTTGCTTCCATGTCTTGACTATTGTAAATATTGCTGCAGTGAACATTGAGGTACATGTGTCTTTTAAAACTGTGATTTTCTCAGGGTATAGACTCAGCAGTGGGATTGCTGGATCATGTGGTAGATTTATTCCTAGTTTTTAAGGAATCTCCATACTGTTTTCCATAATGGCTACATCAGTTTACATTCCCACCAACAGGAGGGTCCCCTTTTCTCCACATCCTCTCCAGCATTTACTGTTTGTAGATTTTTTGATGATGGCCTTTCTTACTGGAGTGAAGTGGTACCTCATTGTAGTCTTGATTTGCATTTCTCCAATAATTAACAGTGTTGAGCATCTTTTCATGCATTTTTTGGCCATCTGTATGTCTTCTTTGGAGAAATGTCTGTTTAGGTCTTTTTGCCCATTTTTTGATTGGGTTGTTTGTTTTTTGGATATTGAGCTATATGAGCTGCTTATACATTTTGGAGATCAACCCTTTGTTAGTTGCTTCATTTGCAATTATTTTCTCCCATTTTGAGGATTGTCTTTTCACCATGTTTATAGTTTCCTTTGCTGTGCAAAAGCTTCTAAGTTTTATTAGGTTCCACTTTTTTTATTTTTGTTTGCTACTAAGTCGCTTCAATCATGTCCGACTCTGTGCAACCCCATAGACAGCAATCCACCAGCCTCCCTGTCCCTGGGATTCTCCAGGCAAGAATACTGGAGTGGGTTGCCATTGCTTTTGTTTATGTTTCCATTAATCTAGGAGCTGGGACAAGAGAGAATATTGCTGTGACATATGTCAAAGAGTATACTGTCTATGTTTTTCTCTGAGAGCTGTATAGTTTCTGGACTTACTTTAATCCACTTTGTCTTTTATCTATTTTGATTTTGGTTTTGTATATGGTGTTAGCAAGTGTTCAAATTTCATTCTTTTACATGTAGCTGTCCAGTTTTTCCAGCACCACTTATTGAAGAGGTCAGTTCTCCATTGTATATTCTTGCCTCCTTTGTCAAAGATAAGGTGCCCATTGAGAGCATGGATTTACCTCTGGGCTTTCTATCTTGTTCCATTGGTCTATATTTCTATCTTTGTGCCAGTATCATATTGTCTTGATGACTGTGTACTAAATCATTCTTTACAAAAAAAAAAAAAAATCTTGCTAATCCCTGGTCTATAAGACTATGGTCCCTTTACAGATGATAATGAGTGATGTTGAGCATCTTTTCATGTGTTTGTTAGCCATCCGTATGTCTTCTTTGCAGAAATGCCTATTTAGTTCTTTGGCCCATGTGTGGAGATTCCTTTAAAAATTGCAAATAGAACCGCCTTATGACCCAGCAATCCCACTGCTGGGCATACACACTGAGGAAACCAGAATTGAAAGAGACATATGTACCCCAATGTTCATTGCAGCATTGTTTATAATTGCCAGGACATGGAAACAACCTAGATGTCCATCAGCACATGAATGGATAAGAAAGCTGTGGTACATACACATGGAGTATTACTCAGCCCTTAAAAAGAATACATTTGACTCAGTTCTAACGAGATGGATGAAACTGGAGCTGATTATACAGAGTGAAGTAAGCCAGAAAGAAAAACACCAATACAGTATACTGACACATATATATGGAATTTAGAAAGTAATGATGACCCTGTAGGTGAGACAACAAAAGAGACACAGAGGTATAGAACGGACTTTTGGCCTCTGAGGCAGAGGGAGAGGGTGGGATGATTTGGGAGAATGGCACTGAAACATGTATACTATCATGTAAGAAATGAAGTGCCAGTCTATGTTCAATACAGGATACAGGATGCTTGTGGCTGGTGTACAGGATGATCCGGGGAGATGGTGTAGGGTGGGAGGGGGCTTCGGCATTGAGAGATTGTGTACACCTGTGGCTGATTCATGTCAATGTATGGCAAAACCAATACAGTATTGTAAAGTAGAATAAAGTATTAAAAAAAAAAAAAAAAAAAAAGAAAAAAAAAAAAAAGAAAGGTGAAATAATTACCCAAGGCCACACACAAAGTAACAAGTGACAAGTCTTGGTTCTAGGACTAATTTTCTACCCCTGGTCTTAAACCTAGCTCTGTTGCTTTACATTATATTTAGACGAACTTTCCCTTTGACTTAAGCATAAATTTGACCCATCCATAGCTTGTTCTAATATACATGCCTTCTGTATGCCTACAACCCTATGTGTGCTCCATCTCGCCTCCCCTTATACTTATAAAAAGACAAGGGTGGGGAATGGGGAGGTATCAGGTTCCTTGCCCACTCCCCACAGAGGTTCCAAAGCAGCTGATGGTCAAGAGCTGGGATGTGTCGGACAATCCAAAGAAGAGCCTGCTGAGGTGGAAACACGGTTCTTTGTCTTGGAAGCTTCCGGATTCCAGCTGTGGGGGAAGGGAGAGAACTCTGTGTTTCCTTTCCAAAGGAAAACATGGCCGGAGGTTTCCAGGTAAGCACACATCAGAGCAGCTTGTGGTCACTCTGGGTTTTGAGGGGAAAGACACCTGAACTCCACACTGCTTCAGCTCCAGCAGCTCACCAGCTGAGAAGAGCAGCTGCTCCCCATTTCATCTGTTTCATATTCAGCAGGAAGATTAGTTTAAGGTTCTGACCCCAGGAAAATGATGCCTACAGCCTACAGTAAGCGCTCTGTTATCCCGTCCAGCTGGGAGTGAGGTGCCCAGCTTTGTCAAATGTGCTGGTTCCTGGAGAGATAGTTGCCACATAGACATCAGCCGGAGATTGGTATTCGAAGACGCAGAGCACATAAAATAGGCTTTGTACTAAAATCATCCAGAATATAATTCCATCTTTCTTAGATATTTCGGCAGGCATGGTACCTTGGGGACATTGTCCGACTAGGAAGAAGGTAGAGGAAATGAAATTCACCATTTATTGAGTTCTATGCTGCTAGCAGGCACTAAGCGGAAGCCTTAAATCAATAAAGGATTTAATGCTGACAATCGTCCAGTGAGGCATCTCCACTTTACAAAAGAAAAAACCGAGGCTTGAGATGGGTTCGTTCATTCCTACGGTATTTACTGAGCACCTTCACTTGACCTCAGCACTGGGAATACCTCTCTCTGCCCTCCTAGAGCTCCTATTCTTGGAGGGGAACTTGAGTTAAACAAGTAAAAGTAACTGATCATTTGTGGCAGGGATGAGAGTCACCAAGGGCAAGTCATGCTGCTGTGACCACACCTAACAGAGGAAGCTGGCTCAGTTTGATCACCCAAGAAGACTTTTCTGAGGAAAAGAAATTGAAGCTGAGACCTGAGGTATTCCATAGGAGAGGGGCAAGAGAACATACCCAGCAGGTGGAAAGAAGTATGGTCCTCCCAAAAAGTGACAACACACCAGGCTGCTGGGGCAGAGAGTGAGGGCTGGGGACTGACACAGGTGAAGCTGGTGAGGTCAGGAGAGCCTAGACCAGCAGGGCCAGCCTCGAGGTCCAAGCAAGGCTGTTGGACTTTATTCTAGGAATTCACAGCAGGATGCAAAACAAGCAGACAGGGCAGTCCTGCAGAAGGCCAAACTCTTAGAAGTAAGAAGCAAGCCAGAGTTCAAGTGTAGGTTCAACTCTAAAGTCCATGCTTTTTCCACGGTCACCAGCATATGGTTAAAAAGTTTTTTCTGAAGCAAGCTGATTCAGTTAAGGGACAGGATCTTTCAAGAAAGACAGAAAGGGAGTCCAGTGTAGAAAGAACACCCTGGATTAGAAATCAGAAGTCTTGGGTTCGAGTTCTGCCTCAGATCATTCCTGATCATGAAGGACCAAGCTAACTCTTTTAATCTCACAGGCCTCAGTTTCCTCTAAGAGGGAGACAGTGTTTAGACTAAGTGCTCAATGAGTTATCACGTGGAAAACACAAAGAACCACATAGAACCCATAGTAAATGATCAATAAATCTTAGCTATTGGTTTTATCAACCTCTTTGAATACTAGTATTTTCTGATTTTTAGTATAAATTCTGTGACTGTGTATGTACTTTTTCAGAACCCTCCCTGCCCAGGCACAATCATCAATCTTGGTTATTTCTAAAATAAGTTAAGAAAATAGTCCTTTTGACATAATCCCAGAATTCTCCAATAGCACTTGAGGAACTCTTATCTTCCTGGATTTTATAGCCCACTTAAATGTTTGCATAATTGATTCACCCCTCTTATAGGATTTACCCGCATAACCCACAGGCAGAAATTTAATTACGGATCTGAAGGGACTTCTGTTATAATACTGNAAAAAAAAAAAAAGAAAGGTGAAATAATTACCCAAGGCCACACACAAAGTAACAAGTGACAAGTCTTGGTTCTAGGACTAATTTTCTACCCCTGGTCTTAAACCTAGCTCTGTTGCTTTACATTATATTTAGACGAACTTTCCCTTTGACTTAAGCATAAATTTGACCCATCCATAGCTTGTTCTAATATACATGCCTTCTGTATGCCTACAACCCTATGTGTGCTCCATCTCGCCTCCCCTTATACTTATAAAAAGACAAGGGTGGGGAATGGGGAGGTATCAGGTTCCTTGCCCACTCCCCACAGAGGTTCCAAAGCAGCTGATGGTCAAGAGCTGGGATGTGTCAGACAATCCAAAGAAGAGCCTGCTGAGGTGGAAACACGGTTCTTTGTCTTGGAAGCTTCCGGATTCCAGCTGTGGGGGAAGGGAGAGAACTCTGTGTTTCATTTCCAAAGGAAAACATGGCCGGAGGTTTCCAGGTAAGCACACATCAGAGCAGCTTGTGGTCACTCTGGGTTTTGAGGGGAAAGACACCTGAACTCCACACTGCTTCAGCTCCAGCAGCTCACCAGCTGAGAAGAGCAGCTGCTCCCCATTTCATCTGTTTCATATTCAGCAGGAAGATTAGTTTAAGGTTCTGACCCCAGGAAAATGATGCCTACAGCCTACAGTAAGCGCTCTGTTATCCCGTCCAGCTGGGAGTGAGGTGCCCAGCTTTGTCAAATGTGCTGGTTCCTGGAGAGATAGTTGCCACATAGACATCAGCCGGAGATTGGTATTCGAAGACGCAGAGCACATAAAATAGGCTTTGTACTAAAATCATCCAGAATATAATTCCATCTTTCTTAGATATTTCGGCAGGCATGGTACCTTGGGGACATTGTCCAACTAGGAAGAAGGTAGAGGAAATGAAATTCACCATTTATTGAGTTCTATGCTGCTAGCAGGCACTAAGCGGAAGCCTTAAATCAATAAAGGATTTAATGCTGACAATCGTCCAGTGAGGCATCTCCACTTTACAAAAGAAAAAACCGAGGCTTGAGATGGGTTCGTTCATTCCTATGGTATTTACTGAGCACCTTCACTTGACCTCAGCACTGGGAATACCTCTCTCTGCCCTCCTAGAGCTCCTATTCTTGGAGGGGAACTTGAGTTAAACAAGTAAAAGTAACTGATCATTTGTGGCAGGGATGAGAGTCACCAAGGGCAAGTCATGCTGCTGTGACCACACCTAACAGAGGAAGCTGGCTCAGTTTGATCACCCAAGAAGACTTTTCTGAGGAAGAGAAATTGAAGCTGAGACCTGAGGTATTCCATAGGAGAGGGGCAAGAGAACATACCCAGCAGGTGGAAAGAAGTATGGTCCTCCCCAAAAGTGACAACACACCAGGCTGCTGGGGCAGAGAGTGAGGGCTGGGGACTGACACAGGTGAAGCTGGTGAGGTCAGGAGAGCCTAGACCAGCAGGGCCAGCCTCGAGGTCCAAGCAAGGCTGTTGGACTTTATTCTAGGAAGTCACAGCAGGATGCAAAACAAGCAGACAGGGCAGTCCTGCAGAAGGCCAAACTCTTAGAAGTAAGAAGCAAGCCAGAGTTCAAGTGTAGGTTCAACTCTAAAGTCCATGCTTTTTCCACGGTCACCAGCATATGGTTAAAAAGTTTTTTCTGAAGCAAGCTGATTCAGTTAAGGGACAGGATCTTTCAAGAAAGACAGAAAGGGAGTCCAGTGTAGAAAGAACACCCTGGATTAGAAATCAGAAGTCTTGGGTTCGAGTTCTGCCTCAGATCATTCCTGATCATGAAGGACCAAGCTAACTCTTTTAATCTCACAGGCCTCAGTTTCCTCTAAGAGGGAGACAGTGTTTAGACTAAGTGCTCAATGAGTTATCACGTGGAAAACACAAAGAACCACATAGAACCCATAGTAAATGATCAATAAATCTTAGCTATTGGTTTTATCAACCTCTTTGAATACTAGTATTTTCTGATTTTTAGTATAAATTCTGTGACTGTGTATGTACTTTTTCAGAACCCTCCCTGCCCAGGCACAATCATCAATCTTGGTTATTTCTAAAATAAGTTAAGAAAATAGTCCTTTTGACATAATCCCAGAATTCTCCAATAGCACTTGAGGAACTCTTATCTTCCTGGATTTTATAGCCCACTTAAAAGTTTGCATAATTGATTCGCCCCTCTTATAGGATTTACCCGCATAACCCACAGGCAGAAATTTAATTACGGATCTGAAGGGACTTACTGTTATAATACTGGCAGAGCTTTCCTCGGTTAAGTGATAATTAAGGTTTAAATTCCACTGGAATCAAGCAACTTTTAAAAGGGTCCTCTTCCTCTCCCAGGCCATATTATACCAAAGGTAGTTTGGCTTTTGAAATGCAGGACAATACTAATCAAGAAATTACATTGTGTGCTATATGCAAGGTTGAATCTGCTTTTCTTTGGTTTCTTGATTTAGAGATAATACATTTCCACATCCATGTTGTATACTGATAGCCTATTTCTGGAAGTTGGGAAGAGCTAGGAGGGCTACTCTTGATTATTATAGAAAATACTCAATCCTCAGGCTGCTTCCCAAAAGACCACCCCATCCCATCACACAACAAGTTCTTGGGTCCTTGCCTTTCTTTTGCCCAGCTGATTTGTGCTTTCTCTGGAAAAGCAAACTCATTTTAATATTAGCTTAAGCAAGGCATAATTAGGAACACAAATCTGCAACAAGAAAACAATATAATTCATTCAAAAGGTAAGATCTGATGACTTTTGGATTATCTGTCATGAGGTTTTTCTTTTTTTTACATCTCTAATGCTCTCCATTCCAGTAATTGAAAGCTGTCTGTATGTTTAAGTATGCAGCTGTAATTGGCCCTCTAACATGCTCTCCCAGGCAAGCTCTGTTGTTTTGCAAGAACAAGAAACAGGATAGCTCATCCTCCTTTTCAAGCTTAGTAAAGGAAGAGGCAGAAGTTCTTTCTCGATTCCTCCTGTGACAGATGCAAGAATAGAACTCACTATGCACTGAAGCTGAGTCACACACTAAGGGTAATTTTTATTCTGGGTAATAGTTTTTGTTTTCCATAATCATTTTTTCTTGAACTTTGTCTTCAGGTTTAACCATCTGCCCTCTCTTTCCACAGATTCATTTTGTCTTGAGAGCGCGTTCCTTTACCCCTTTGTCAACACTGCAAAGCTCAAACAAACAAAAATAACCACCCACCTCTGCATTATCAACTTTTTGTCATCAGAAGACTTCATCGTCTGCACAAAAGTAACTGTGTCAAGCGCTCTTTTATATAGCCATGTGTGTACTTGTATGGGTGTGTAAATGTGCATGTTAGCAAAACTTAAAATCAAAAATGCACTTATAACATATCACAATCAGAGAGTCACAACATGACTGGGCATTTTTTCAGGCAAAGGACCTTTGACTCACTCCTTAATATATAACACCTTCCTGGTAGGAAGGTGAACAAAATCCTACATGATTTAACTCTTAAACTATCCTTCCAGCCTCATCTCTCATCACTACCTCACTGCATGCTCTATGCTCTGGCCATACTAGCAGAATCTGTGCCTTGAAATTCATATTCCTTGCCTNGGAAGGTGAACAAAATCCTGCATGATTTAACTCTTAAACTATCCTTCCAGCCTCATCTCTCATCACTACCTCACTGCATGCTCTATGCTCTGGCCATACTAGCAGAATCTGTGCCTTGAAATTCATATTCCTTGCCTCCTCCAGACTTTACCACATGTTTTCACTCTACCTGGAATCTTCCTCTGCTCCATCCCTGAACTTTTTAGTCCTCATCCTCCACATCTCAAGTTAATTGTCACCTCTTGTGAAACTTGGCTGTGGACCTGGATCCACATACAGTTGCACGGATTTTCAATTACAGAAAATATTTTTTAAACTCTTTCTTCAGGCAAGGCTGTATACTAGGCATCTGGGGCAAAGGAAAAAAGAGGAAGAGGGCTTTAATGAAACATCCAAAGCCTTCCAGTATCCCCATCTCTAGCCCTTGAAAACAAAATGATCCCTAAGACTCTGAACTACTAATATCCTTATATTATACTCATATAATTTGCTGATTCTCTATGCCATTTTACACAGGACTCTAATTCATTTTTGATTCTAAATTCTTATGAACAAGGTCTTGACTTACAAGGCCTAGCACCAGGATAAATGTATAAGAAATACCAACAAACACAATTGATTAACTGCCTATTGACCTGTCCTTAGAGTATCTTCCACAAGAATCATTGAGCAGCATGGCGAAATGCCCAGGAGACTATAAATGGCATAAAGACAGGGACTTGGTTTACCACGTTCAGCATCTTCCCAAGTTCTAACACAATACCTGATATGTCATAGGCACTCAGTAAAAATTTATGGAGTGAGTAGATGAATGAATGATGACATAAAGGCAGCAGTGAACAAAAGTCTTGCCCTAAGGGACCCTCTAGACAATGAAAGAGACTTAAATTCACACTGTCCTCTCTCCTCCCAAACTTTTCATTGAAAATTAAGTTCATTTTTTCCCCTCACTTCTTCTCAGAGATCTCTTGACATAGGGTCTTTCCTTTTATCTTAGATAACCCTTGAAAGGAAAAGAAATAATCTTAACAGAAACACATAGGCAGGAATCATCTTCTAAATAGCTTTGGACAACACCAGGAATGATGACTGGGGTAACTTCTGCTCTAGAAGGCCTCACAGAGGTAAGATAAATGACAGTTCTTTCTGTTATGGCCTTCTTTTCACCTTAAAGAGTCAATGACAATCATTACAAAATATAAAAGCAAAGTCTGAAGTACAAGCCAACAAATCTTCATTCTGTGTATTTGAGATAACACATTAAAAGATGAATAAGGCTGGAGTGAAGTGAGAATGCAAACAACTCCATACAACATGATAATTGCTATGCTGGAAGGATGGACAGAAAGTTGAGGGAATAATGAAGATGAAGCAATTACTTCTGTCTCAGAGAATAGAAGAAAATGTCACAGAGAAATTGATCATTGACCTAGTCCTTCATGATGGTAGGATCAGCAGGTAGAAGTGAGATGAGCAGTCTAGATACAGAGAGAAGCATGAAATATGAAGCATGCATCATGCTCCAGGTGATTAAGGCAGCTTGGCTAAGACAGGTTATCAACAATTTTAACACGAGTTTCATTTATCCCTAATGAAAACAGTTGTCAGTTTAGCTTACACTGATTGAGAAAGCACATCGTAGCAAAATCTACTATGCATATAGTAGAGCTCTTGAGCAAATGCGTGTTCCATCAATCACTATTGCAGCTATGTATAGATACAAAAGATAGTATCACATTGCCAAGGTATGAAAGCAGTCTAAGTATCCATCAACAGATGAATGGATATATAAGTATATACGTACTTTATATATAGAGAGTCCTATGTGTCACTTTGTGACTCCAACTCCTTGTGACTCCATGGACTGTGGCCCACCAGTCTCCTCTGTCTGCGGGGATTCTCCAGACAAGAATACTGGAGTGGGTTGTCATGCCCTCCTCCAAGGCATCTTCCCAATCCAGAGATTGAACCCAGCTCTCCCACGGTGCAGGTGGGTTCTTTATAGTCTGAGCCACCAGGGAAGCCCAAGAATACTGGAGTGGATAGCCTAGCCCTTCTCCAGGGATTTTCCCGACCCCGGAATCAAACCGGGGTCTCCTGCATTGCAGGCAGATTCTTTACTAGCTAAGCTCCCCGGGAAGCCCAGGACTACTATTCAACCATAAAAAAGAATGAAATTTTGCCACTTGCAAGAACATGGATGGACTTGGAGGGTATTGTGCTAAGTGAAATAAGCCAGACAGAGAAAGATACTGTATGATATGACTTACATGTGGAATCTAAAAAATATAACAAACAAGTGAATAAGACTAGGAAAGAGCCAGACTCTCAGATTCAGAGAACAAATTAGTGGTTACCAGTGGAGAGAGGAAAGGGGGAGGGGCAATATAGGGGTGTGTGAATGCGTGCCTAGTCACTTCAGCTGTGTCTGACTCTTTGTGACCCTATGGACTGTAGCCTGCCAGGCTCCTCTGTCCATGGGATTCTCCAGGCAAGAATAACCAGAGTGGGTTACCATACCCTCCTCCAGGGGATCTTCCCCGCCCAGGGATCAAACTCGCATCTCTTGCATTGCAAGTGGATTCTTTACCCACTCAGCCACCTGGAAAGCCCAATATAGGGGTAGGGGATTTACAAAAGGATAATCATGGAATTGTATGAAATCACATTTGTGAAACCTTTAAAAACTGAGAGCGCTACAGAATTTTAAAAATCTTTCATTCAATGTTTTAAAAATTTTTAAAGTCAACCCCATCTATAAATTTCAATGCAGTAGTCCTAAATAAAATGTTTGTTGATAGATTTTAAAAAGTAGTAACACATGATGCAGACTTAAGGTTCACATCATCTTCCCTTTCTGTAAAAGTCCCATTGAAACTAAAACAGAAGATTTTTATCTAGAAAAAATAAGTGATCTTCCCAGAAAATCTTCCTGGTGAGGAAATCAGAGCTTGAGAAAGAAGGCAACTAGGACTTTAGGCAGTTCCTTCTACCCACACAGACGTGCAATAATGTGTCTGGGGGGAGATGAGTGCGAGGAGAGGAACAAGCAGAGAAGGAATAGCAACTCTGCCTAGGAGGGACATATTGTTCCCCATCACCAAAGTGAGGTCATTCTCCTTTGCAAAGGTTGAGGTTCCCCTGCATGCCATCTTCTCAGGGAAACCCTACTTACAAAGAGTCCCCAGGCAGCCCTATAATGCAATCATCTCTATAGCTACAGCAAAACCATATCCTATAGCTCAACACTCAGAGATAACCTGGGAATTATCCACAGACACGGGAGGAAAATTCACTAACATCAGAGAAAACAGACAATCCAGGGAACAGAAAAGAGGGTTTTTAAGTCATTAGAATCCTCAGAGTCTATATTTGTATCAGTTAAATATGAACCAGGTGTTATAGGGAACAATCAGCCAAAAACAAAATAGTTCTTAGAAATTAAAAATGACAAGAAATTCAATAGGTAGGATGAATAATACACTAAATACAGCAGACAACCAAACTGGCTACTAAGAAAAATAAAAACAAGGAAACTGCTCAAGATTTATATCAAAAACTTTAAAAATATGCATATGATGAGAGAAAAAATAGGAGACAAGAGGGAAAGGGAGTATGAGTAGGCAGTGAGGCAGTGTTCTTGACTTTCCCTGACAAAAATACAATAATTCTCTTCAGCTTATAGAGACAAGAAATTAGAGGTTTGAGTATATTATTTAAGGTCATATGGTTACCAGTAGAACTAGAAACACAGCCTGTTAGCAGTGATTGCCTCTAAGACATGACACTGAGTTGAGGAAGCTGCCTCTGGGATAAAAGAGCTTCTTTTGTGGACTCCTGTTTTCTTTGGAAAAGATAATTACTACATAGATACACATTTATTCTAATATTTTAAATAAAGTTATCCTGAAAAAAAGTATAACACATTGGCAGAATTGAGACACCATTTGCATCTCTGTCAAATCTATTCTCTGCCAATATGGGGATCCTTTGTATGCATCAAAAAGAAATGCCAGAAGGAAGAACATATTCTATTTATTTATTCATTCAATCATGCAACAAACATGAATTGAATGCCTGTTGTATGTCAAGGGCTGTTCCTGCAAAAATAAAACAGTTCAGATAAAGCAGTTAATAAACAACAAACACCCTTGCCTCACAGAGCTGTGTTCTTCCCTTATCACAATAATGCCAGGGTTATTACTTTGCAATTAATAGGCTCAATGTTAACTGGTTGGTTCTATTCATATAAAGTTTTAAAATAGGTAAGGCTCATTTATGATGAAAAAACATCAGAAAAACAGTTACCTCTCGTGGGGAATTGACTAGAAATGGGAGCATAAGGTAATTTCCCAGTGTGGTGGAAATGCTGTATATATTGACAGGATTTCAGGTTACACAGATATATGCATTTTTCTAAAAATCATGTATTGTACATTTCAGATGTGTACATTTCCTCTTATGTGAATTTAGCCAAAAAAAAAAAAATTGACAACCAAATTTGAACTAAAAAAAAAAAAATTGGGTTCAATGTTACTTTAACCAAGGAATGTGTTTCTCAGGTGAAAAATAAATCACATTATTTTCAGAAGAAAAATATTAAATATTTCACAATGATGAGGTGTGTTTACTGTTAGGTAAATTCATAGAACCCAATGTCCTCCTAACTCCACCCCAAGAAGAGCTCTTCCCAAGGATGGGTGGGAAGATCAGGTGTGAAAAATTTGAAGAGGAGAGTTTCTGGAAAAAGGACAAGATGAGGAGATTAAGTCAGGGAAAGAGGCAGCTACCATGAAAGACTAGAAGGTGAGGTTCTTTTGTCAATGCCTGGGAACATGCTAACCGAAGAGTCCCAACTCCTAGCCATCAGGTTCTGTGCTATTTGGGGAGGCTCCAGTGACCCTTGAGTAAACAAAATGCTTGCCCCTCCCTCAGGCAGGGGGCCTGGGGAGAATTGGTCCTGAGGAGGATTAACCTGGGGGTACTCAAGAACAGACATGTTCCCTGACCAGAAGCCACTTTGTATGTTCACACAAAGAAAGACCAAGACGCCAAGCTTGACAGCATGTCAGTGCCAGGAAAATTCTGTTTGTTCCTTCAGCAGGTCTCCTGGGAACAACCTCCACCTCCAACCCAGCAAACATGATCACAAAAAAAGGGTACCTCCAACATGAACTAATATTTATGCCTACTACCAGCAAGTGGAAAGACACTAGAGGGAATAATCGCAAAAGAAACTAGATTAGATCTAGACAAAATTAAGAAATTTCATTTTCTCTGCGAATCCTGGGAGATGCATGAGTTAAGTTTTGTGAACCTACAGCATATGTTTCAGCCACATTACTTATTCAGGCTGCACACTTCTTGATGTACATATGGTTCCTCTGATCTTTCCAAATAATTCCATAAGACCCCAGAGTGCACAAGTTGGAAACATTAGGGCCAGCAGGCAGGGCGCTTATTGGGGCGAAGTGAGAAAATGAGGCCAGGGAGGCAGATTTTTGAAAACCACCTCTTGTGCCATACCACAAATTCAGAGGAGAGCCAAGAACCATGCAAAGGTACAAAACGTCCAAAGAAGAAAGGAGTGAAGAAAGAGGTTTTTGAGGAAGGGAGTGATAGAATCAGATCTGGGTTTTGGAAAGATGATGCTGTCAGTATCTGAAGAGGGAATTTACAGAGAAAGAGATCTGCAGACAGGGAGCAGACCTAGGAGGC
>SJYW01003560.1:0-14503 GCA_006410735.1 Raphicerus campestris
ACAGTGCCTAGGTTGAGATCCCCTTGTAACTAACTGAAGAGTCTTCATCCTTCATTAGAGACAAAACCTTGGATGGTTTTAGAGTTCCATCCAACTTGTTTTAAGCTATGAGAAAATCTTAAGGGAACCAAAGTATGTCAAGAAGCTATGCCATTCTAGATTAGATAGTATAAACTCAGAGTCTAAGAAGGACTGTCAGGTGACATGAGCAAGTTAGGCCATCTGGACCCTGTGCACTACATGCTGCTTGTTTTAAGGGAGCAGGCACTGTTCAGCTCCAGGAACTTGTAGCCAGGCAGGAACAAAGGCTTACTGGTAACAGAGCTGTTAAAAAAATTAATTTTCTTTAAAAAGTAGAGAAGCCAGAAACATAGTTTTCTTTTAAATATGAAGTCCCCTATATCTAAATGTTTCTAATTCTATTTTTAATAGACCAGGAACAACAAACACATTTAGTCTTTTTACCATCAGTTTTTTATTCTTTCTTTCCATTCACTTAACAGACACTAACTAAGAATCTATTATGTTGATGTGGGGAGGGGATATAACTAGGATTATACAGAAGTACACAGAATTCTTCACTATTCTGAAGTGAGTTTATCCTACAACATGTATCCTTCACTGAGGATCAAGCAGATTTTTTTTATGATTCTTAGTAATGTGTTTTGAATTAACTAATCAATTGATCACATTATATTTCCTTAGTATCTTTTCCTATTACAATGGCCACATATACCTGGATCTCTTATTCCCCAATTAGCAACTCAGAGCAACTCAGGGACATTGCTTTGAAAATTAAAGGTCCTAAACTTAATGGCTTAGAGACGTTCTACTCAAACAACTCATATCTTTCATCTCTTTCTTTTTCCTCAACTTTTTTTTTTAACTTATGCCTGTCTCCATTTTATCATAACTAAGTGACTTGATAGGGGCTTCCCTGGTGNCACATTATATTTCCTTAGTATCTTTTCCTATTACAATGGCCACATATACCTGGATCTCTTATTCCCCAATTAGCAACTCAGAGCAACTCAGGGACATTGCTTTGAAAATTAAAGGTCCTAAACTTAATGGCTTAGAGACGTTCTACTCAAACAACTCATATCTTTCATCTCTTTCGTTTTCCTCAACTTTTTTTTTTAACTTATGCCCGTCTCCATTTTACCATAACTAAGTGACTTGATAGGGGCTTCCCTGGTGGCTCAGAGGGTAAAGCATCTGCCTGCAATGTGGGAGACCTGGGTTCGATCCCTGGGTTGGGAAGATCCCCTGGAGAAGGAAATGGCAACCCACTCCAGCATTCTTGCCTGGAGAATCCCATGGACTACCAGAGAAGCCTGGTAGTCTGCAGTCCATGGGGTTGCGAAGAGTCAGACATGACTGAGCGACTTCACGCAAGTGACTTAATGGACTTAGGACTAAGTATGTTTAAAGTACTTTACTTTGACCCCATTACCCTGGAGGAGGGAATGGCAATCCACTCTGATATTCTTGCCTGGCGAATTCCATGGACAGAGGAAGTTGGCGAGCTACAGTCCATGGGGTCATAAAGAGTCAGATATGACTGAGCAAATAATATACCCACACAAACAATGCAACTAATAAGGAACCTTCATGTTACCCCACTGGCTCCTTCAACAGTATTCCAGGTTAATGCTTTTATTTTATTGGTTCTTTCACAGTTAAAAATTTTTTATTACACTACTGCATATTATTATGAAATAGGCTTGAAAACCTCTGCATCATGATACAATTCCTTGCCCCTTCCCTCACCCTGTTTTCAATATTTGTGGCTCTCAGCTTGGAGATTCCCACTAGTTAGTAAGTGGGATGAGGCGGTGTGGCTTTGTTGCCATGTAGGCTTCCCTGGTGGCTCAGTGGTAAAGAATCTATCTGCCTGTCAGTACAGGAAATACAGAGAAACAGGTTCAGATTCTCTGATGAAGGAAATCGCAACCCACTCCTGTATTCTTGCCTGGAGAATCCCATGGATAGAGTGATATGGCAGGCTACAGTCCATGGGGTCGTAGATAGTCAGACACCATTTAGTGACTAAACAAATTCCAAGAACAGTGTTTCTAAAACCTTTAGAAATTCCTAAATAACAAGAATGATAAAGGTGCCTTGATGTTCATAACAAATCTGCTTCTGTCACACTTGAGTTAATGTTAATGAGGTTACTTTTGGAAAGCATCTAAAGAAGGGAGTTTGCTGCTAGGGAAACCCACCCTGAGATTAGTGGGTTGGAACTTTCAGTCTCACCCACTTGTCCTCCAGGGAGGAGAGAGGGGCTGGAGGTTGAATTACTTGCCAATGGCCAAACATTTAATCAATCACACCTACATAATGAATCCTCCATAAAAACTCAAAATAATGAGGTTCGTCAAGCTTTTGGGTCAGTGAACAAATGGAAATAGGGATAGTACAGAGAATGTGAAGAAGCTCTGAGCCCCTACCCACATAACTTGACCCCTTCATCTTGATGTTCAATTGTATCCTTTATAATACTCTTTATAATAAGCTGGTAAGCATCAGTTCAGTTCAGTTCACTCAGTCGTTGCGACCCCATGAACCGCAGCTCGCCAGGCCTCCCTGTCCATCACCAATTCTGGAGTTTACTCAAACTCATGTCCATTGAGTTGTGATATCTCTAACCATCTCATCCTCTGTCGTCCCCTCCTCCTTCTGCCCTCAATCTTTCCCAATATCAGGGTCTTTTCAAATGAGTCAGCTCTTTGCATCAGGTGGTCAAAATATTGGAGTTTCAGCTTCAATATCAGTCCTTCCATTGAACATCCAGGACTGATTTGCTTTAGGATGGACTGGTTGGATCTCCTTGTAGTCCAAGGGACTCTCGAGTCTTCTCCAACACCACAGTTCAAAAGCATCAATTCTTTGGCGCTCAGCTTTCTTAATACTCCAACTCTCCCATCCATGCATGACTAGTGGAAAAACCATAGCCCTCACTAGACAGACCTTTGTTGACAAAGTAATGTCTTTGCTTTTTAATATGCTGTCTAGGTTGGTCATAACTTTCATTCCATGAAGTAAGCGTCTTTTAATTTCATGGCTGCAATCACCATCTGCGTTGATTTTGGAGCCCCCAGAAATAAAGTCTGACACTGTTTCCACTATTTCCCCATCTATTTCCCATGAAGTGATGGGACCAGATGCCATGATCTTCGTTTTCTGAATGTTGAGCTTTAAGCCAACTTTTTCACTCTCCACTTTCACTTTCATCAAGAGGCTCTTTAGTTCTTCACTTTCTGCCATAAAAGGTGGTATCATCTACATATCTGAGGTTATTGATATTTCTCCCAGAAATCTTGATTCCAGCTTGTGCTTCCTCTAGCCCAACGTTTCTCATGATATACTCTGCATATAAGTTAAATATGCTGGGAAACATAAAAAATAAAATAAAAATAATGAGTATAAACAGGTTCTGGAAGAATGAGAATTTTATGTTGAAAATCAGTGTCATTTGTATAGACCCTGTTATCCTGATTTGTATGTTTTGATCTATGTTCTAAGAACCTTGTGCCTAATAACTCATTTAATTCTTTTAACAACACATGGGAGATTATTTTCATTTTGTAAATGAGAAAACTGAGTTTCAGAACGGTTAAGGGACTTGATCATTATCACACATGCATGCATAATAAGTCACTTCAGTTGTGTCCAACTCTTTGTGACCCTATGGCCCATAGGAACCGTCAGGTTCCTCTATCCATGGGATTCTCCAGGCAAGAATACTTGAGTGGGTTGACATGCCCTTCTCCAAGGGATATTCCTGACCCAAGGATCAAACCCAGGTCTCCTGCATTGCACGAAGATTCTTTACCATTTGAGCCACCAGCTGGTAAGTTTTCAAGCCAGAATCTGAATCCTGGCCATCTGTGGAAGCCCTTGCTCTAGAAAGAACAAATACGTGGGCTTAAAATTAGGATTTGTTGTTTAGTCTCTAAATCATGTCCAACTCTTTTGTGACTCCATGGACGATAGCCCACCAGACTCCTCTGTCCATGGGATTTCCCAAGCAAGAATACTGGAATGGCTTGCCATTTCTTTCTTCAAGGGATCTTCTCAACCCGGCGATCGAATCCACATCTCTTGCATGCAGGCTATTTCTTTACCACTGAGCCACCAGAATGGGTCAGGCAGAGTTGGGATATGAGGGCAAATTAGAGGAAAATACAAGTTCTGCTTCACCCTCCCTGATGAGTCTCTGTAGAGTTTAATTCTTGTTCTTACTTCAGGCTCTGACACATGCACACACATGCACAACATTTACATGGAGTCAGACGTCAGATCTCTAAAAAACTTACATTTCTGATGACCCAGAGCCACCGTGCCAGGTCTGAACCTCATTTCTCCCTCCTGATATGTTCTGTTAACACTGGCAGTCTACCTTCGCTCTGTGATGATGAGAATTAGGTTAAGTAATTTTTGTCTTCCACACTCTCTTCTAAGTAATTAACCCAATTTATGCACAGTTTTATCTTTTAAAAGATATCAGAATCATCAATGGCAATTATTATTTAGCTCATATCCAGACTACTGAATCTCTTGTATACTTGCAGATTTTTAACAATCAAATTTCTCTATTTGCAAGTTTCAGTTTTAGGTAAGGAAAATATAAACTTGAAAAGACATTTAAAGTAAGATTCTTTTTACCTAATTTAGAAAACCCACTTAAATATATGTGCATTCTAAAAATATAGAAGAAACAAAACATTTTTTTATAGTAGTGTGTGTATGTTAATCCCAAACTCTTAATTTACTCCTTCCTCCTCCCGCGACCCAAGATACTTTTGAAATAAGTTTTTTTCCTCAGGATATTTAAGGAAAGAATTTTCTTAAAAAAAAAAAAAAAACAACCAACAACCATAGCCCTGTTTCTGTACAGTAAAGTGGACTCATTGCATTAGTCATCTACAGTATTAAGAAATTAATAATTGTTTTTTATGCTTTTCAAGCCTCTTAATTTAGTAAACCTATAATTGAAAAGCAAAACTTTGCAATAAAATAATATAATTCAGTTCATGTTGCTATGGGAAAGTAAAGGGTTTCCTCCCACTTTAGTTTATTAATTTTCAAATAATGCTTAAGGGCTTGTTATGATAGTTCTTTACAAGGTAGTAAATATATAGTTATCCAGACTGTCTGGGTTGAAAACTAATTACCATTAGAAACTGAAGCATTTAGGCTTGTTATTTCTGCAAATCAAACGACTCCAAATACAATTTTCATATTAAATCCAATGTGCAATGATCTAGGGATAGCCTCTCAGAGCAAATTATAATCTAAAACATCCCTCTTTCTTATTATTGTTGGTAAGCAAGCCAACTGGAACTTTAAAATGTGGCAGGGAAAACGGAAGTTGGGGAGACAGGTAGTGAAAGCAACAATTTGGAAGAACGTTAAGTTTCTTTCAATGCAAATTTGTAGAAAGGGAAGGCAGGAAGAAAATACATTATCTAAAGGAAAATATCAAACACTATACAGATTAGAAGGCATGTCCAAGACTAAATTAACAGAGTTCTCTGTAATCTCCCTTGGCACTGTTTGCTTGCTATCCTTTGCCAGTAATATTTTTACCTCTCACATTTAAACAATAGTGTTAACATAAGGTAAAGTAGAAACACTAGAAAANTCGCTGAGAGATGTGTATAAGAGACAGGTCCAAGACTAAATTAACAGAGTTCTCTGTAATTTCCCTTGGCACTGTTTGCTTGCTATCCTTTGCCAGTAATATTTTTACCTCTCACATTTAAACAATAGTGTTAACATAAGGTAAAGTAGAAACACTAGAAAAAGGGAGTTTTACTACTCAAAAGGAAAGTGAAAGTATAAAAACACAAGATATCTCATATTTTTATTCATATTTTAAATTATCATACATGTTAGACTTTTATTTCTAGACAAGTTCTTTAAAAAGACAAATACTAGTTTCTATTTCCATTTAATAATTTCAAGGCTTAGAAATTAAAAATATTACAGATATAAAAATAAAAATACTGCCATATGTACAGTAAAAAATTGATAATGTTAATTAATATTTTTATGCTAACTAGGTGACTATCAAGATATGTATGTCAAGTGAAAATGAGGAAATTATTGAAAATGTTTGTGTTTGTGGGCTTGAGTCAGGATATGGTGAAGGAAAAATTAATTTTGAAAAATTAAAATCTTTGATTTAATAATAAGTTGGTTGAGCTAATTTAAAAACAAAAAAGTGATAACTGTATATTGTATATTATCAAATACAAATATTATTACATATGCAATTACTTCATGATTTTGGAGACAAAGGGATTCATCAGTCAACAACAGTCCTATGAAAGAGTCTTTAAAAGTTTACATTATAATTTATGCAATTGATATGTTCTTTAAGGTTATGGATAAATACAATTTTATACTAAAGTCTTTTGTCATGTTAGAAGAGAAAACATTTTAAAATAAATTCCATTTAATCCTTCTAAATATATTCTCATCGTAATATTTATCCTTTATTTGGTGAACTGGTTCACACAGAGGTGCACTTTTTGATAATGAATTCTTTTTTTTCAAAAGGTAGATTCCTTAGGACTAACTCTAATTTTTGCTGATTTATTTTTAACCCATGTTTTAAACATTTTCTTTTTTTTGAATACTATTCAATGATGGCAAGTGTTATTGAGCAGGAAATAGTGTAGATTAACAAATGTGGCTGGATGCATGAAAGTGAGATGAAAGGTTCATCTTTTAGGAAACTTTTTGACATTGTTGACATTAAGTTGTAGGGCTTCTCAGCTGGCACTAGTGGTAAAGAACCCACCTGCCTGTGCAAGATAGTCTGGAGATGTAAGTTTGATTCCTGAGTTGGGAAGATCCCCTGAAGAAGGGCATGGCAACCCACTCCAGTATTCTTGCCTGGAGAATACCCATGGACAGAAGAGCCTGGGGGGGGCTATAGTCCATAGGGTCACAAAGAGTCGAGCACAGCTGAAACAACTTAGCACAGACGCATGACACTGAGTGGTAGAAGAAAAACACTGATTCCTCCAATATGATGTGTGTCTTTTCATTCCCAACTTCATCACAGTTCTCCATTACAATATGTGAGAAAGTGACATCATGCTTAAGAGACAAGAAATTTGAATCTGACATCTTTCCATTCCCTATTTAACAACAATAGCAGAAAACCATAATGACAACACTAATATTTATTGAGCAATTACTGTGTCACTATGAAAAGTTGATCATATACTTCAATTCTATCCCCCCTCATTTGTCTTCATGAAACTACCACTATTTTGTACTATATTTATTTTGCACATGTATTATCTTTCTTGTCTTTTTCCCCTCACTAGAATGTACATTCCAAGAATATCCTGAATGAGAAACTCAAATAAACAGCCCCAAATTCACCCCTTCTATTTGCTTGTTTTTGTGTGAGATGTTTTCCTACAGCATTTTAGTAGAAATAGTTTGTTTCCTACAGATCTGGGGAAAAGGCAGGCAAATAATTAAAGCCCTTAATATAGTAGTAAGTGTGGAAAGAGAAGAGTGAAAAAGTTGGCTTCAAGCTCAACATTCAGAAAACTAAGATTATGGCATCTGGTCCCATCACTTCATGGCAAATAGGTGGGGAAACAGTGCCTGACTTTATTTTGGGGGCTCCAAAATCACTACAGATGGTGACTGCAACCATGAAATTAAAAGACGCTTACTCCTTGGAAGGAAAATTATGACCAACCTAGACAGCATATTAAAAATCAAAGACATTACTTTGTCAACAAAGGTCCATCTAGCCAAGGCTATGGTTTTTCCAGTAGTTATGTATGGATGGGAGAGTTGGACTATAAAGAAAGCTGAGCGCAGAAGAATTGATGCTTTTGAACTGTGGTGTTGGAGAAGACTCTTGAGAGTCCCTTGGACTGCAAGGAGATCCAACCAGTCCATCCTAAAGGAAATCAGTCCTTGGTGTTCAATGGAAGGACTGATATTGAAGCTGAAACTCCAATATTTTGGCCACCTGATGTGAAGAGCTGACTCATTTGAAAAGACCCTGATATTGGGAAAGTTTGAGGGCAGGAGAAGAAGGGAACAACAGAGGATGAGATGGTTGGATGGCATCACCGACACAATAGACATGGGTTTGGGTGGACTCCGGGAATTGGTGATGGACAGGGAGGCCTGGTGTGCTGCGGTTCATGGGGACACAGAGTCAGACAAGACTGAGTGACTGAACTGAACTGAACTGTGGAGTGTAATAACAGAAAGAGAGTCTGTGTCGTTGAAATTTAGAGAATGAGATGTTAGAAAGGTTGCTGCTGCTGCTGCTGCTAAGTCGCGTCAGTCATGTTCGACTCTATGCGACCCCATAGATGGCAGCCCACCAGGCTTCCCCGTCCCTGGGATTCTCCAGGCAACAACACTGGAGGGGGTTGCCATTTCCTTCTCCAATGCATCAAAGTGGAAAGTGAAAATTGAAAGTGAAGTTGCTCAGTCGCGTCCGACCCTCAGCGACCTCATGGACTGCAGCCTACCAGGCTCCTCCATCCATGGGATTTTCCAGGCAAGAGTACTGGAGTGGGTGCCATTGCCTTCTCCGGTTAGGAAGGTAGGAGGAGCCAAGCCGTCTTCGATGATGAAGCATGATGTGGCAACCTGGTTCAAGTCTTAAAGAGCTCTTTCCGAGTACACTGAGAATAGTAGACTTTGGCCAGAATGTGCTTGCAAAAAGAATCCTGGAGACAAGTTAGGAGAGGACTGTAGTAAACCAGACCAGAAATGGTGATGTAGCAGAAATAAATAGGTAGGCATATTGGGGGCATACACGTAATGAGAGAACTGATATGATTTTCTAATTAATCTCACTAAAGCTAAGGTCCATGAAGACAGCAATTTTCTCTTTCTTGTTCTTTGTGAATCCCTCATATCTACAAAACAGACTGGCACATAAAATATGGTCTATTTGTAAATAGTATAATAAGATATTTACTTTTTGTGTGTTTTGCTTCATTTTTAGTAGTTTTGTGGCTTTAGTTTGCAAAATTAAAAGATAGCAACCTGATATTAGTCCATAGATAATATATATACATATATGTGTGTGTGCGTGTGTGTGTGTGTGTGTGTGTGTGTGTGTGTGAGGGAGAGAAGCAGAAAGAGGAGTAATTCTTTACAGAAATCCAAATGCCTGGGAACCATTATTCTAAAGTGCCCTCTATTAAAAATCACCTCTTAGCATCCTAATTAAAGGTGAAATAGTAGTTGTGGGGCTCAGGAATTTTCATTGTATATATATACGTTTCATTGTATGTTCATATATATATATATATGAAAATGTGTTTATGTGTGTAATTGGATGCTTTTGAACTGTGGTGTTGGAGAAGAATCTTGAGAGTCCCTTGGAGTGCAAGGAGATCCAACCAATCCAATTCTGAAGGAGATCAGCCCTGGGATTTCTTTGGAAGGAATGATGCTAAAGCTGAAACTCCAGTACTTTGGCCACCTCATGTGAAGACTTGATTCATTGGAAAAGACTCTGATGCTGGGAGGGATTGGGGGCAGGAGGAGGAGAAGGGGATGACAGAGAATGAGATGGCTGGATGGCATCACTGACTTGATGGATGTGAGTCTGAATGAACTCCGGGTGTTGGTGATGGACAGGGAGGGAGGCCTGACGTGCTGCGATTCACGGGGTCGCAAAGAGTCGGACACGACTGAGTGACTGAACTGAACTGATGCCTTTTCAAGCACTGAAAAAATTAATCCCCTTTTTAATGATGAAAATAATACAACTCTAGCACTCACACTGATGAGAGATCCTTTGCAATGAAAACACAGTTTGCTTTAGTTATTGATTTTAGAAACACAAAAGTTTTTCAGCCTTTGTCTCTAATTTTGCCTAATTTGGCTAAGTTTAATTACTTTCCATAATAAACTTTCTGTGAGACTGGTTTTTAAGTCACTACAGTAGTCACAGCAGTGACCTCAATAATCAGAGTATTTCTCTGTGGACATTTCTAAATAGAGCTGAAACAATTTTCCAGTCTAATTTATATAAAAGGAACTGATCTAGGCCAAATAATATTCTTCTGTGTTTGTATTGAAAGAGAATATGGAAACCTTCTTAATATTCAGAAACAGTTCTCACTGTATAGATTATGACATTCTATTTATATTGTATTGGAAATTCATCACATATTTTCTTTAGCTATTGGCTTGCAAAATAAGGTCATATAATGTGAAATGGATTTTTTTACATAATCAAGAAGGTGAATGTTACATATCCTCACAGATTATTTCTTTGGAATCAATTCTATTCAAAAGTTGTATAATAAGCTTTTAAATCTTTATAGGAATGTGAAGTAATTATTGTTATGTAGATGGCTAACTTGGAAATTTTGCAACTCACTTTACAGCACGTGCAATTGTCTTGTCGAGAATAAACTTGGGTTATTCCAGTGTCTGACAGAAATGTGCACAAATACTATGGAATAAAGCATGACAGTATTACTTGACCCATTGAGATTTGTTTCCTTTAGCTAAACAGACTTATTTTTTTCAAGGGATTTGACATTAATTCTTTTGTTTGTATTGTGGTCATAAGCCTCAGTTACCTGTGCTGGTGATTGTTGCTCTTTGTAAATATCTAAAGACACCATGTCTCTGATAATGGCAAGTTGAGAAAGGAACCTGTAAGTATGCATGTGTTATTATTATGAATTATTTCAAATGGAACTCAGCTGGTTTTCCCAGAAAATTAAAGCAACATGTCCTCTTTCCTGATCAAAATACATTGTTTATTAGATATAAAGTATACGTGTACAAAGATTAAGATAGAAAATGAGAAGTTTTCAAAAACTAAAATTATACAATGCAAAATTTAAACTCCTTTAAGTTGCCAAGTCAGATTCTGCAATTGTTTCTTTAATGACTGTTAATTATTAAAATTATAGTTTTATACTGTTCGCTTTTAAACAAAAGCCCATGATCCACATCCTTGTGAAGTAAACACTCAATAAAACTGAAAGAAAAAAATAGAACAAAACATTCACGCCAATGATGATGGAGCAGTGCTGAAAAGCCCTCTCTTTAGACTAGCACTTGAGTTCTGACTCAGCTCTTTATAGAAATGTGGTGACTTTGGGCAAGCAGCTTAGCCTCTTTTACCATGTCTTTTTATCTGTAGAATGTGGATAGTAATAATATCTATTTCACAGTGTTGTAAGATCTAAATGAGTTTACAAAGTTCTTACTAAGTGCCCAGCAAATTTCTAAAAATGTTTATTGTCTAAAGTAAGTAACATATAAAAATAAAACTCTATGGCACAAAGTAATAGTAACTCTGGCTTCCATTTACCAAGAAGGGAGTTTTGAAACAATGAGAAACTGCTGAAACATAGCAATGGAAATTCCAAATAAAGAGGAGAACCAAAACAGACAAACAAAGCAAAATATGATACAAATTATTTTCAATCTCTTCCCTACTATGGAAATTAGCATCAGGGACTTTGCTGACGCACTTTATCATTATGTCAAAACACAGATAAAACCTATAGAATACTGATTTTCTATATTATGATAAAAACTGTAATGTGAGTTGAGGTATAATAATATTCTTGGTATAAAATATTGGTATTATGTTTGTATAATATTGGTATTATATTCTTGGTATAAAATATTACTTACTTATCAAAAAAATGAGGAACTCCTTAATAGATTCATTTACACTACTGTAGAAAGAACAAAAATCTGGAAAATAACTTTTTGAATAGCAGGCCAGCTCCTAACAACTGTGTGCCCATACAAGAGTATAACTGAAGACCCACAGAACTTGTTAAAGGCTTCAAAGCAGGTTGAGAAATATTAAGTAAAATATATCTTTCCTCATTGACAAACATGCTTCATAACAACCTCATCAGATACAAATGTAACAGACTCTGCAGACCCCTTGGAGATCCACAGCTGATTTCAATCCCTGGCACCTCTCCTTGATCACTTACCGCTTCTCTCCCCATACTGCCAGCACCTTGAATTGCCTTGTCATGAATTTGAAAGTTCTAGTCCTCATATGAATACTCAGTCCTCTACAGAAATTATAGTACATTTATACAATGGAATATTACTTGGCTATAAAAAAGGAATTCGAGTTAGTCCTAATGAGATGGCTGAACCTAGTTAGATCGTAAAGAGTGAAGTAAGAGAGAGAAAGACAAACAGTTTATATTAATGCATGTTTATGGAATCCAGAAGGATGATACTGATGAACCTATATCCAGCTTAGCAATGGAGATGCAGACATAGAAAACAGACTTGTGGACACAGAGGGGAAAGGATACGGTGGGACAAGTGCAGAGAGTAGTATGGGAACATATATATTACCATATGTAAAATAGATGCATGCATGCTAAGTCACTTCGGTCATGTCTGACTCTCTGCGACCCTATGGACTGTAGCCCACTAGGCTCCTCTGTCCATTGGATTCTCCAGGCAAGAATACTGGACTGGATTGCTTTTCCTGTTGGCTCAGATGTAAAGCAGATAGCCAATGAGAATTTGCTGAGTGGCTCAGATGGTAAAGCGTCTGTCTGCAATGCAGGAGATCCAGGTTCAGTCCCTCGGCTGGGAAGATCCCCTGGAGAAGGAAATGGCAGCCCACTCCAGTATTCTTGCCTGGAAAATCCCATGGACCGTGGAGCCTGGTAGGCTACCATCCATGGGGTCGCAAAGAGTAGGACACGACTGAGCGACTTCACTTTTACAATCAGCTCAATCCAGTGCTCTGTGAAAACCTGGAGGGGTGGGATGGGACGGGACATGGGAGGGAGGTTCAAGAAGGAGGGAATGTATGTATACCTATGTCTGATTCATTCTGATGTATGGCAAAACCTAGCACAATATTGGAAAGCAATTATCTTTCGATAAAAAATTTTTTTAAAAAAACCTCAACCCTTACCTTCCTTAAATATTAGCCCTCTGGTCAACTTTCAGACCTAAATGTGGCCCCAGTCAGTCCTCAAAACTTCAGGACCCAAGAATAGGCATGTGCCAGCTTCCAGAAACTTGAATTCACTTGTTTGGGTGGGATTTCCAAATTTTCACTCACCTGATCCCCATGGTCCAAGGACTTCTCACCTTCTTGGAGAAATACGCAGTTCTAAGGCAGGGATTCCTCCTACCTGGGGATACTGATCAACAGAATAAGCCTAAGATTAGTTTCATAAACCCCACATGAAATCAGTGTTATCACAGTCACACCAAGCATGTAGGTGATTTAAGAACATGATAGGTATCTTTCTACAAAAATACACTGTTTAGCCTGAGTGGCCTACTGCTCCTGGATTATTTAGAATGATAAGGTTTGTTTTGAGCAACATTGGTCTGGCACATTTTCCTTAGCTCTTTTTTATTCCCATGAACTTCATTTAAAGCAGTGACCTCATTGACTTACTTATGGTAAGTCACTGATTCAGCTCGTTAACCATTCAAAAAATATTTACAAAGCATCTAGTATGTGCCAGGAACAAATGTCAGCACTGGAACAGTGTTCCAAAAATAGACACCACTTCTGCTTTCCCCAAATTTAAAATCTAAGGGAAAAAAATCACACAAGCAAAAGTAATAATGATTCTGTGGGTTAAATGATACATAGGGAATTCTGACAGCACATACACAGCTGTTTGAAATACAAGGCAAACTTTGTCAGGAAAAGTGACTTTTGAGATCACCCCATTAAGGAAAGGTAGAGCTTAACTATGTAAAGAGTGGAGGAGATGTACAAGAACCAGAGTGAAGTTATATATCCTTATGAAAGAATATATTATATTATGGAAAGAGTGAGACAGAAGTTTCTTACTCAGTATCTTTATGGGTAGTAAAATCTGAAAAGAGAAATAGCAAGTGATGATCATGATGTAGTCTTCAGGGATCATCATTCAGGACCTTGAAACTCATGGCAAACATTGGACTTGATTCTAAAAGTAATGAGGCAGGTCAGCGGGCATTGAAGGGCTTTATGAATGGTTGAGTTCAGCTCAGTTCAGTTGCTCAGTCATGTCTGACTCTTTGCGACCCCATGAATCACAGCATGCGAGACCTCCCTGTCCATCACCAACTCCCAGAGTTCACTCAAACTCATGTCCATCCAGTCAGTGATACCATCTCATCCTCTGTCATCCCCTTCTCCTCCTACTGCCAATTCCTCCCAGCATCAGGGTCTTTTCCAATGAGTCAACTCTTCACATGAGGTGGCCAAAATATTGGAGTTTCACTTTTAGCATCAGTTCTTCCAATGAACACCCAGGACTGATCTCCTTGCAATCCAAGGGACTCTCAAAGAGTCTTCTCCAACACTACAGTTCAAAAGCATCAATTCTTTTGCACTCAGCTTTCTTCACAGTTCAACTCTCACATCCATACATGACCACTGGAAAAACCATAGCCTTGACTAGACGGACCATTGTTGGCAAAATAATGTCTCTACTTTTTAATATGTTATCTAGGTTGGTTATAA
>SJYW01003560.1:25209-49566 GCA_006410735.1 Raphicerus campestris
GTCATCATTACTATTTTCCTAAATTCCATATATATGTGTCAGTATACTGTATTGGTGTTTTTCTTTCTGGCTTACTTCACTCTGTATAATCGGCTCCAATTTCATCCATCTCATTAGAACTGAGTCAAACTTATTCTTTTTAAGGGCTGAGTAATACTCCATTGTGTATATGTACCACAGCTTTCTTATCCAATCATCTGTTGATGGACATCTGGGTTATTTCCATGTTCTGGCAATTATAAATAACGCTGCAATGAACATTGGGGTACATGTGTCTCTTTCAATTCGGGTTTCCTTGGTGTGTATGCCCAACAGTGGGATTGCTGGGTCATAGGGCAGTTCTATTTGCAATTTTTTAAGGAATCTCCACACTGCCCTCCATAGTGGCTATACTAGTTTGCATTCCCACCAACAGTGTAAGAGGGTTCCTTTTTCTCCACATCCTCTCCAGCACTTATTGCTTGTAGATTTTTGGATCGCAGCCATTCTGACTGGTGTGAAGTGGTACCTCATTGATTACCACATCTTCTTTATCCATTCATCTATAGATGGACATCTAATTTGCTTCCATGTCCTGGCTATCAGCATAATGATTTGACTTACACACATTATGAAGTAATTATCACAAGTTTAGTGGATATCCATCATCTCATATAGATATAAAATTAAAGAATAGAAATATTCTTTTTTCTTGTGATGAAGACTCTTGGGGTTTATTCCCTTAAAAACTTTTATATATAATGTACAACAATGTTACTTACACATATCATGTTGTACATTACATTATTTATTTGATAACTGGAAGATTGTACCTTTTGACCATCTTCACCTAATTCCCCTTCACTCCACCTTCCCTGACTACCCCTTGGCTCGTCACCCTTGGCCTCTGGTAACCACAAATATCATCTCTTTTTCTATGAGCTTGTTTGTTTGTTTTTGAAGTATAATTTATCTGCAACACTGTGTTAGCTCCTATTATACAACATAGTGATTCAGTATTTCTATACATTTATAACTGTTCACCTGATAAGTCTTGTTATGATATGTTACCATTAAACATATGTACCATATGTTACATAGTTATTGACTATATTTCCCACACTGTACATTTCATACCCATAACTCATTTATTTTGCAATTTGAAGTTTGTACCTCTTAATCTCTCTCATATGTTTCTCCACCTCAAGCTACTTCCTCCTAGGGTTATGATTCTAGCATTTGTGTGTGAAATTTGGCTATATATAAATGTGTTGGAGATCTGAGATAATCCAGGTAGCTTGTAGGCTGATGATGCATTAAAGGAATATCATTTTATGAACTGACTGCCTTATATGCTCATTGCTTTTTTCTTTTTCCATAGCATTGAGAAGTTCTGTGCAGAAGGCATCCCACTCTTGGGAATTCTGGTCCAATCGAGGCATTTGAGAACAGTGGTCCATGTCCTGGATAAGATTCTGCCTTTGTTCTACCCATGCCAGTATTACCTTCTAAAGAATGAGCAGTAAGTGAAGAACAACACAGCAAATACAAGATGACTATGTCCTCTGGTTTTTCAAGTATAATATAGGCAATGATATTTGAATAGTGTATTTCTTATAAAGCAGAAAGCTTTCTACCTAGTTGAGAATGCAGAGTGATGAATGAAGACTCTAATAATGATTCCAGTTTTACTGTTATGAAAGATAACTTCCTTTTGTCATTTTATTATGGATTGCTTGATAGCTTATAGTATTGAAAGAGGTGGCTGTTTCCCTGAGACTGGGAATAGTGCTTCTGACCTTGAGCAGCGAATAACTTTGCTATTGTAACAGTAGCAAAACATACTGCCTTTAATTGCAGTGTGCATGCGGCAGTATTACAGACAGAGAAGATACACAGAAAGGTGTTCATCACATGAGACATTCATAATCTTGTGAGAAAATAAGACTTTTGAGGTAATCACAAAGTTAGGAAACAAAATACTGGCAAGGCCATGGTAGGGCATACAGATTGCATTTGTATTACAGTTGACCCTTTAATCACACAGGATTGAACTGTGTAGGATATTTTTCATTAAATGTACTAGAAAACTTTTTGGAGATTTGTGACAATTTGAAAAAATTCACAGATGAACTGTGTAGCCTACAAATGTTGAAAAAAGTATGCATGAATGTGTAAAATATATCTGGATACTAGTTTATCATCTACTACCATAACATCCTGAAAGATGATGCTGTGAAAGTGCTGCACTCTATATGCCAGCAAATTTGGAAAACTCATCAGTGGCCACAGGACAGGAAAAGGTCAGTTTTCATTCCAATCCCAAAGAAAGGCAATGCCAAAGAATGCTCAAACTACCACACAATTGCANTGTAGACAGACACTTTACCATCTGAGCCACCAGGGCAGTCTAGCAATTTTTAAAAACTGAATTATATCTCTGCTGGCTATCTAATTTTATTAATACATATGGTAATGTGTATATTTCAATATTGCATGAGGTAGGGAGGTCAAATCTGGTGTTGTGTGACAATCTAGAGGGGTAGGATGGGCTGAAAGGTGGGAGGGAGGTTCTAAAAGGAGGGCACATATGTACACCTGATTCATGCTGATGTATGGCAGAAACCAACACAATATTGTAAAGCAATTATCTTCCAATTAAAAATAAATAAGTTAATTAAAAATTGAAGATAGTTGACTTATAATGTTGTATTAGTTTTAGGTATACAACAAAGTGAATATATATTAATATTGAGTATATAATATACATATTAATATTGAATGACTGAAGGCAAAAGGAGAAGGGGGCAGTAGAGGATGACATGGTTAGATANAAATTGAAGATAGTTGACTTATAATGTTGTATTAGTTTTAGGTATACAACAAAGTGAATATATATTAATATTGAGTATATAATATACATATTAATATTGAATGACTGAAGGCAAAAGGAGAAGGGGGCAGTAGAGGATGACATGGTTAGATAGCATCACTGACTCAATGGACATGAATTTGAACAAACTCCAGGAGATAGTGAACAACAGAAGAGACTGGCGTGCTGCAGTCCATGGGGTCGCAAAGAGTCAGACATGACTTTGTGGCTGAACAACCACATTAATATATTCAGATTATTTTCCATTATAAGTATAAGATACTGAATATAGTTCCTTGTTCTATACAGTAGGTCCTTGCTTATCTATTTTATATATTGTAATATGTATCTGTTAATACAAAACTCCTAATTTATCCCTCCCTCCACTCTTTGTTCTTTTGTAACTGTAAGTTTGTTTTCTATATCTGTGAGACAATCTTGGTTTTATAAATAAGTTCATTGGTATAATTTTTTTATATCCCACATATACGTGATGTCAAATCATATCTAGTATTTTTTTAAGTAAGTTGCTTTGAAGTCATGTCAGTTAGATAGTGATGTTTTCTGCACATTAAATAAAGTAGTAAAGCATTTTTAAAAGAGATAGAGAGAGACAATCTATCATGACCAAAGCACATATTGCATCATCTGGCTCTTCATGAACCTGCATCTGGCTTCTATTCATTCCTGCTGGCCATCTCACATAGATTCTCATTGTTGAGAAAAACTGGAGCATTTATAATTGACTTTATGCATCATATTTTATTGTATCAGTGGTTATTAGTGTAAAACATAAGCACTATAAACTTTACTATTTAACCATGGTTCATTGTACACTTCAGTGGCATTAAGTACATTTACAAAATTGCAACAATTCATCCATCTCCAAAACTTTTTCATCTCCCTAAACAGAGATGCTTTCCTATTAAACAGTAACATCCCAGGCCAGACATGGAATGATGGACTGGTTCAAAATTGGCAAAGAAGTACGTTAAAGCTGTATATTGCCNGTATAAAACATAAGCACTATAAACTTTACCATTTAACCATGGTTCATTGTACACTTCAGTGGCATTAAGTACATTTACAATATTGCAACAATTCATCCATCTCCAAAACTTTTTCATCTCCCTAAACAGAGATGCTTTCCTATTAAACAGTAACATCTCAGGCCAGACATGGAATGATGGACTGGTTCAAAATTGGCAAAGAAGTACGTTAAAGCTGTATATTGTCACCCTGTTTATTTAACTTATATGCAGAGTATATAATTTGAAATGCTGGGTTGGATGAAGCACAAGCTGGAATCAAGATTGACAGGAGAAATATCAGTAACCTCAGATATGCAGATGACACCACCCTTATAGTAGAAAGCAAAGAGAAACTAAAGAACCTCTTGAGAAAGGTGAAGGAGAAGCTGGCTTAAAAGCTCAACATTCAAAAAAAGGAAGATACTAGGTATTTAATTGTATAAGGGTAAATTTGCCTAAACCACTTTGATCTGCCATTGTGTTCCTCCATTAATGCATGTTTTTTGAAAGTTAATAAGCTATTGTTACTCATTATTCATTTTGACCAAAAAAATCATAAACCTTATTTACAAAAAGATTTATCATTTGACCACATTTTGCAAAGCATGAGTATTCTTTTTCTAATTCTTATCTTGTCATAGAAAAATTTTTTCATGATTTGGTTGGTTTGGTTTGATTCTGTTGTGCTTTTTTCTTCAATGTTACTGGATACTTTCTTATGTTGTGAGGATCAAGAAAACCCAAACAAAAAGGTGAGTTTATTAGCTACAGTAGTTGGAAGTACAAAGATAGGGTGGGCTCCATGGTTGGCAGATTTAGTGGTGAGTTTTTCTTTCTTTCTTCTCTGCTCTCCAGGATACCTGCTTCAACTCAAGTCTCCTTTCCAACAGGACTGCTAAATGTGCCAGAAACAATCAGGACCACATCTCCCCACTGCCACCTGTGGACAGAGAGAGTCTGTACTTTTGTCTAAGCATCCCAAATGAGAATACCAAGATTCTTTATGCCTACCACCTCTGCATATATGACAATGACTAGGAGACTAGAAGAATGTACTGAACTGTCTTAGGGCAACTGAGTGCTGGGGGACAATCAGTATTTTCCAAGGTACCTCGACCACTCTACTGAGTTAATTCTTGGAAGGGAGGAGGGTAACATGAAGGAATGTGTGCAGATACATCAACATATGACTCATTCTCATATCCCATGAGTTAAATGCAGAAATATTTTTAAAATTATCTAAAATTACATTGGGAAGTATGAGACAATTATGATCTCAGGTGGAATATTCCAACTACGTAGCTCTTACTTTACTACTTACAAAGCTTACCTATACAAACGTTTAATTGTCTAATATAGAAATCTGGGAAGATAGTGATAACATTTGGATAAAGGATGACATACAGATCACAAAGAATGACTCTTATATATTTTTCTGTTGCCATAGGATACGAAAATAAGATGCTTGAGAAAGCAGAATTTGTCTCTACAAAGAAATATTGCATCTATTCAGTCAGTGATTTCAATCTTTATTTCTAGAATTGGAACAGTTTCTCCTAATAAAGTGGAATAAAGAAAAATAAAATGTGAATTCATGAAAGTTATTCTGGTTCATTTAAAGTAGAAAATCCAAATTAACTTCTTACTCTTATTCTCCTCCTTCCAACAATTACATTATTCTCTGCTTATTTTTGCAATTAAGATAGGAAGAAGACTAGTAGAAAATTCAGGGTACAAGAAAAAGTCTGGACTCTCAAAATTTTTAGAGTATGTCTTTGGAAAAATCACTTAAGATAGAATTTCTTTTCCCAATTTCAAGGAAGCAGGTCCTTAGACTAATTTCAAAATTCACCCATTTGGTTAAAATGTCAAAACCTCAGATATTACATTTACATGTATACCTTCCACTCCATCTCTGGCATCACAGAAAACCAAGTACCCAGGTCAACCTTTGAAAACAACTAAAACTTCTGGATAAGTAATTTTTAAAAATCTTCTTAAACACAGCCATTAGTTGGTGAGAAAGTAAGATATTCTGAGACCAAGAAATAAATGAAAAGGGGAAATTCAGGGCAGAAGCAGAACACTAAAATCAACACACAGATAAATTTTAGCTTCAGATTTCTTGACCATGCTTTCTTTTCCTTCTTTTCCTTTCCTTTGCTACTTGTGGAACATGGCCAAGGCTGAAAAATGAGAAGTCAAGAAAGTAGTGGTGTCCTGGGGTTCAAAGAAATATCAGAAACTGGTAGGGGTGAGATTGTAGTTTGGCTCAGGAGGTGGAGTTGGGGTTGGCTGAGTAGTCAACAGAGGAGGTAGTGGCAAGACCATAATCTGAGAACACAACAGAAAGGCCAAGACCATGAAGACAGCTAGCATGTTGGGGGTATCAGTTACATACAAGAAGATTGGACAAGGAAGTAAATAACATTGAGGGTAATGGAAGACAGATTTGTTATTATCAGAACACAGAGTGGGGAAACTAAACCGGAATTAGCACAATATTATTACTGGATTAAGAATGGAAACACATAAACTCACAGGATAGATAAATGACAGACAGATAGATACTTAAATAGATACAAAGATATAGAGATATATAATATACAGAAACGTAGATACATATGTAAATATCCAGACATTAGAAATAGATAGAAATAGATATAGAAACATAAATCTGTGTGTGACAAATGTTTTTTTTCTCTAATTAAGTTTTTTATAAATATGCCTATACAACATGCATTCCCTACCTTGTTTACTGAGAGAACTTATAAATGAAACACACACGGCAATGGGCACATTGAATATCCAGATCTCGGTTTCCTATATACATTTATCCACAAAGGACTGGAATTCCTTGGAGAAATAGCTCACTCTAGGACTGGGGCATGAAAAGCACAAGATGGAACCAGATTTGTAAAAATAACAGAACTTCCAAAGAATGATAGCAGCATGTCAAAATGGGCCTATTGTAACATGAAAATAGAGAATAATAAATGGATTACAGTAATTTAAATAGAGTAATAAATACTTTGGGAAGAAGAAAAAGCTCCTTTTTACAATGGAAGGATGACCTGTAAATATAGGAGAAATAATGGAAATAGATGAGCACTATTTGGCAGCCATCACAGTGCTGTTTGATTCAAGTAAGCCATAAATAGAAATTAAAAGGCAAGAGAAGAAAGTACAAGATTTAAAAGGTGGTACAAATAAAACCACAAAGTAAGATGATAGATATAAATATCAAAATTTATAGTGATTGCAGTACATATAATTGGACTGAATGACTTATTTAAAAGACAAAGCATACATTCTGGATTTAAAATAAATGTTAACTCCTCAAAAGGAATTAGACTTTAATGGGAGACCTAAAACTGTGAAATTACAAAAGAAGAAAACACAGGGCAAAAGTTTCAGGATTTGGCAATGATTTCTTAGATGTGACATCATAATCACAACAGCAACAATAACAACAAAAAAAATAGAAGAATGGAACTATATCAAACTTAAAAATTTCTACATAGCAGAAGAAAGGACAGAGTAAAAGTAAATGACAAAATGGAAAAAATAATTTGTGAAACATATATATTGCAAGTCAGAATATATGAAGAAATCCTACAGCTCAACAGAAAGAAAGGGCTTCCCTGGTGCTCCAGTGATTACAAGTTCATCTTGCGTTGCAGCAGACAACCAGTTCAGTCCCTGGTCCGGGAAGATCTCACATGCCAAAGAGGAACAAAACCCCATGGATCGCAGTTACAGAAGCCTGCATGCCTATAGCCTGTACCCCACAACAAGAGAAGCCACTTCAATGGGAAGCCTGCATATCAAACAAAGAGTAGCCCCTGCTCACCACAACTAGAGAAAGCCTGGGCACAGCAATGAAGATCTATCATAGCCAAAAATAACTAAATAAATAAAGAAAATTAATTTTTAAAAGATACATTCTTAAGAAGATATATAAATGGCCAGCAAGTATATGAAATGATGTTCAGCATCACTAAATATCAGGGAAATGTATATCAAATTCCCTTGATATACATTGATGTATATCAGATGTATATCAAAATCACATGTTATAGAAGAGCTACTAACTAAAACAATGGAGGTGGGGAATAAGTGCTGGTACAAAGTACAAAATCAGAACTCTCATGCACTACTGGTGTGAATGTTAAAATGATGCAACCACTGTGAGAAACAATGCTAAATTTCCTCAAAAAATTAAAAATAGGTAAACCATGTACGACCCTGATGTTGGGAAAAAATTGAAGGCAAAAAGAAAGAGGATTGCAGAGATGAGACAATTAGATAACATCACTGACTCAATGGATATGAATTTGAGCAAACTCCTGGAGATAGTGAAGGACAGGGACGCCAGGCACACTGCACTCCATGGGGTCACAAAGAGTCAGACAAGACTATGTGCTTGAACAACAACAACCCATGTGATCCAGGAATCTCAGCTGTTGGCATATATCCAGAAGTATTGAAAGCGGAATCATGAAGAGATATTTGCACATCCATGTTCACTGCAACATTGTTGAATATAACTAAGAAGTGGAAGCAATATAAATGTTCGTCAATGTATAAATGAATAAAGAAAATATGAAAAGCCCAGGCATAGTCCAATTCTGACTGTTCATAACATCATATGACATGGGCTCGAGGGGAACAGAAGCTGAGCTGTTCTGAAGTTTAAGAGCTAGTAAGAGTTTAGAGATGGGAATTGAGCTATCCTTTCAATGCTGTCATGTTGACTATGAATCTGTCTAATGAGAGAAATTATTCCCAGGTAAGACTTCAAGTAAAAAGGTTTATAGCATTCTCAAGTAAAAGCAAAATAAGCAGAGTAGCCAAACTAAGTTTACACGTGAACAGGTAACATTACCTACCTCTCATTAGAGTGAAAGCAACATTTTGTTTCTCTAGATGACACAATTGCAAAGAAAGCAATCTTTGCACAAGAAAGTAATCAAATGGGGTTTTGGAGTCTCAGCATAAGGAGGAGCCAACCACCCAGCCCAGCCTAGTGAGGGCTAGGAGAATGTGTCCTAGGGCCTAGGGCTATGCAAAGGAGAAGGGAACCACTCAGTTTCTCAAAAATACTTCCGACTTCCCCTTCCTGGGGGAAGATTTTCAAGATTCTTTAAAAGGGAATGAAGAAACATCTGCATTAAAATATCACATATAGTGTTTCTGGTTTCCTATATTATTTTTATGTTTTCTTTCGTTTTTGCCAAAGACTAGTACAGTTGCAGGCAACTGTCATGTCTTAAGACAAACTTAATTATCCTTAAATAAATCTTTTTAAGTTTTGAAAAGTACTAGAAAAACTCATTGGCCAAGCAGAGAGATAAAGGGAGGGTGGGATGAACTGCGAGAGCAGCATTGACATATATATGAATAGCTAGTGGGAATCTGAAATTAAAAGATGCTTACTCCTTGGAAGAAAAGTTATCACCAACCTAGGTAGCATATTCAAAAGCAGAGACATTACTTTGCCGACTAAGGTCCGTCTAGTCAAGGCTATGGTTTTTCCAGTGGTCATGTATGGATGTGAGAGTTGGACTGTGAAGAAGGCTGAGTGCCAAAGAATTGATGCTTTTGAACTGTGGTGTTGGAGAAGACTCTTGAGAGTNCATTCTTAACCACTATCTAATACGGCCCTTGACAAGTTGTTTCATCCAGAATATAACTTCTCCAAGGAGATCCAATCAGGGTCCTGTCTTGGATTTCTGACCTTAGGGATCATGAAAGCCAAACTCAGTCCATCCCCTGGTAGTGGATCAGAAGCACTGGACATGGTAGCCACTAGGCAGCATGAGTTCAGCTATGTGGAAGAAGCCAAACTGAGAAACTGAGGAAGGCATCTACAAAAAATGTGTCTTTAGTGATCAGACAGGCTACGAGGTGGGGTTTTCTTCTCTGGCTCTATTCATCTCTGAGACCAACTGGAGCCCTAACCTCCTATTAACATGATGTGAGCTTACTCAGCACCCTTTCTGGATAAACTAGCTTAAATTGAAAGCTGACATCTAAGAGTCATGAGTAATTAAGGATACCAATCTATGCATAGCTGTGGGAGCATCTTTAGCAATGCTCGATCATCCAGAGGGACAGCAGATTGCTGTGAGAGTCCTGGCTGGGGACTCATCAGACAGTTGTGTTAGGAAGCTGGAGATGCAAGTAAGTTGAGCGTGTGAAAGACAGTCAGGTGGGAAAGTAAGTGAGATTCAGAAGAAAGTGTATCGTAGTGGGAGAGAAAGCAGTTCCTGGGGTAGACTGGACAAGTAATTCAACCTCTCAAGCCTCAGTGTCCTTATGTTTTCTTTGGGATAATAGTAATTGTCTACCAGTCTCATGTACTGCAAGGATTAAATAATTTATATAAAATGCTTACCAGAGTGCCAGGCTATAGTAATCTCTCCATAAGTGTATTGCTTAAGTTGATGTATGGGCCCAGTGCCAGTCAGTTGAGGTATGGACCCAGGACCTATGGAACATAGATCCTCAGAGAAGGGGATGCTTGAACTGATCCTGAAGGACAAATGCAGTCAGGTAGGNGTAATCTCTCCATAAGTGTATTGCTTAAGTTGATGTATGGGCCCAGTGCCAGTCAGTTGAGGTATGGACCCAGGACCTATGGAACATAGATCCTCAGAGAAGGGGATGCTTGAACTGATCCTGAAGGACAAATGCAGTCAGGTAGGTAAAAGGAGGCAGATATTCCCCACCTGTTCATCCTCTAATTTATAATGCAGGTGATACCAGCCTCTCCTACACACATTCCACAGGGGCTAAAGTCATAGTTCAGAAAAGTATAGATCACTTTAGTGATAAAACTTAAGCAATATGCAAAGTGAATAAAAACTAAAAATTAAATCCAAATTGCTGCTCTGAATTTAAATTTTAGGCTTTTTCTTTGCAAATGAAATGCATAATTCTTAAAGCACTAGTGTATACGTAATTGCATCATAGCTGATAAACTTTCTCCTACCTAGACCAAAAGTGATTCAGCCTGTACTTTTGCAATGAGTAATGAAGAAACTTCCAGATGGAGAGGTTTAATTTGTGAGATTTTCCCTAGTCTATTCACATTGGCTTTAACTTCCATTTTAAATTACAGAGAGAATTCCCAAAATTTCAAAGAGCCCCAAGAGATCTGGTGAAACAGCTAATCTCTTTCTAGGAGCATGCTAACAAAAGCAATTTCTTACTGAGCTATATGCTGCCCAGTGGGACTGATAATGAATCTGCATTATGGTAACCTTTATAAGAAGGGAAGATAAGAAGACCTTTTGGGGAGGTGTATTTATTAGGTGGCGAATGTGTCTTTCTGCATGTGGATTCTTCTGTTTAGATCCACTATTCACTCATCTATGCCAAGAAAGACCTTCTGTCTTCCTGCTTTCAGCGACTCCTCTGAATTTATAGCATCCACTTTATTACATACCATGATGTCAATAAATAGCCAATACCAATGTGTTGTACAACTTTTTTAGTGTCTGATTTCTCTCATTTTGGAAAGGCATTAGATTTGCATAGCCGATTGCAGGCTTTATACTAATTTCCCTCTAAGATTTATAAAGAGCTCATACTTGTTAGCACAGATACTGTGTTTGTTTATAAACTGGAAAATGGGAGGGAAAGCTTGTACACTGTCAACCAAATATAAAGAAAAAGCATTTACTGGGAGTCTCCTACAGAGGGCACCTTCACCTTATTGGAAACCCAACTGCAAGAGACACTCTGTGGTTGCTGAGAAATAACTAAATCTTAAAGTCAGAAAGCACTCCCTTGTTTTTGTTAACCAGCTTACTTCTCTATGGTATCTTTGTTACCTTATCTTTAATGGAAAAGAATTGGCACCCACTGTATAATCATTCATAGATACAGGCCAGTAACAAAACCTTATTATTATGTTCAGCTTGCCTGTGGGTGAGCTGGAGACAGCTGTTCATATTACCTAAGAGGCAACAGATCAATGAAAGGAAGGGAAGGACAAGTTTTGAACTGCCTTTTTGCAACAATGTCCTTTATACAACAGAGGGTATTTTTAAAGCATTGTATTAGAAAACAAAGGCTGATAATAAAGTGTTTATGAAACAAACTTTTGCTGTGTTGTTATGATTATTAAGCGCTTTTTAGATTAAAATCACTTACATAGAAAAAAAAAGTATTTCAGCTTTGGATACCAAAACTACTATGGGTTATAGGCTATAAATCTAAGGAAGTAATTGCTATTTTGAAAATTCTGAAAATAGGCATGTGTGCATGGGTGTTGTAAAGAAATTCCTTGAAACTGTTTTTGTGTGTCTAAATAACTATGAAAAGACATCTTATTGATCATATTGTAATAAGAAACTATCACCCTATAAAAATATAAGTATCTTTTCATAGAAAATATGATCTTTAAAACTGAACAGGGCTAAGTACAGTTCATAGTTAGAGGACTTTAAATACAGCATCGTTTGTTGTTGATTTTGAATGTCTTATGGTTTATGATGGCTAATCAAATTAGCACACATAAATCCAGTATGTATAAACATCACTTTGTATATTTGCTTTTGACTGTTCCTGATTGGAGGCTTCTTTTGGATATTCAACAAGTAGTAGTTAGATTTATGAGGACATTCTGATGAAGAAAAGTTATCAAGAAACTGATGATGATTATTTCTAAATATTAAAACCAACATTGAAGACAAGAGTTTATTTCCTTATATTTGCATATAAAATGCTTTTGTTTAGTTACTGAATGCATTGTCAAATACCTACTATATTTACAATGAAGTTTATCAATTATAATTATTATTCTGTGCTCAGAAGTAACTAAACTTCTAAATGCTACTCTTGTCATATAGTGTTTGGGAACACTTTAGTTTTTCTTTAAAATAAGCTTGAAATAGACCACAAATAAATGTAAATGAGCTTTAGCTATTGAAATTAGTTTGATCTTATATCTTTTTAATGATTTGTGTGGTCAAAGTCCAGAGCTTTCTATTGACATTAGAACCAAAATTCATATTTTTGTAAATTTTAATTCTTCTTTAGTAATAGTTATTAAGTTATTAAGTTAATCACTTAACATCAGAGTATAATAAAGAACTGCCTGGAAAGTATGTCCTTAAATTTATGCACACACTGTTATCAATGTGTTTCAAAATCAGTTAGTTTCTGTCAGAAAAAAGATCCATTTCTTACTTGACTTTGTTGGTAGTCTTGTTCTAGAAAATACGTAAAGTAAGGCCCTAATCACCTGCCCAGGCGTTCCTGTCACATTGTTGACATTTCCTGGTGTTCGGCGGTTTCTCTCACTCTGTTGCATTCCAGAGCTCAAGGCACTTCTTTGAAGATATAAGGCCATTCAAGTCTTCTCAGCTTTGCAGCTTCACTCTAAAGGGAGAGTAAATGAAAACTGCGTGCAGTTTAGACAATTTAAATGGGGCAGCAGGAGGGCATGGTATTGCTCTGTTGGGAATTGCTTGTGAGCGATCCTTGAATCATCTTTTGGAAAGCCGAGTGACCTTTCTAAAATCAGGATTTAAAAAAAGGATAGGAGAAAGAGGCTGTCTAGTCCTCTGTGGAAAAGCAAACCAAGTCTGGCAAGATACTACAGAAAAGTAATGTAGATCAACTGCCAGTTTAATGCCTGATTCTGCACAGCACTTCAACAAGCAACTTTCATTGGTGGATGCTGCCATATTCTGGGGCTTTCCAGGTGGCTCAGTGGTAAAGAACCCACCTGCCAGTGCAGGAGACATGGATTTGATCCCTGGGCTGCGAAGATCCCATGGAGAAGGAGATGGCAACCCATTCCAGTATTCTTGCCTGGGAAAGTCCATGGGCAGAGGAGCCTGGCGGGCTACAGTTTATGGGGTTGCAAAGTCAGACAGACACAAGTTAGCAACTGAGTAGGCATGCATGCTGCCTTGTCTAACCTGAGAAAGCCAGGGCTAGTCACAAAAACCAAGGAACCCCAGAGCTTTTGCAGTTTGACTAAGTTTCTAATATCAGGTACTGGTTAAGTATTTCTCAAGATCCTAAAATCTTGTTCCTAAAACAACCGTATTTCTCCAATTCCTTTTTAGAAGTCTCCTTTCTAATCATGATGCACTGTAGTGCATAAGCACATCCACCTAAGCATCNGGAGCCTGGCGGGCTACAGTTTATGGGGTTGCAAAGTCAGACAGACACAAGTTAGCAACTGAGTAGGCATGCATGCTGCCGTGTCTAACCTGAGAAAGCCAGGGCTAGTCACAAAAACCAAGGAACCCCAGAGCTTTTGCAGTTTGACTAACTTTCTAATATCAGGTACTGGTTAAGTATTTCTCAAGATCCTAAAATCTTGTTCCTAAAACAACCGTATTTCTTCAATTCCTTTTTAGAAGTCTCCTTTCTAATCACGATGCACTGTAGTGCATAAGCACATCCACCTAAGCATCCACTGAGAACACATTTCATGGCTCTATTAGACCTTATAGAAATGTGTTCCTCTGTCCATGGGATATTCAAGGCAAGAATACCGGAGCGGGTTGCCATTCTCTTCTCCAGGCGATCTTCCTGACCCATAAATCAAACCCAGGTCTTCTGCATTGCAGGCAGATTCTCTTATCATTTGAGCCACCAGAGAAGTCCCCCTTTAGAGTATATTTTCATTTATATTTTCAGTCCTGAGGAAGACTCCTCAGTGACTCCTGAATGACTAACATAATAAGATGTTCTTTATGGGGCTCAGATGCAAACCTTTGTTATAGGACTAAGATTACCTTTCTCAGCTCTATGAAACCCAATTTATTAGCATTTCTAGATTTTTGCCTCAAGAATTTTTCTAACTTGATGGCATATTAGAACAGAAATGAGCATAACTAAATTTTGTGAGTCTTCAATATCCTGGCCTGAATCAAATGATGTAGGATTTGGGGAATGAGCAGTTTACACAATCTGGGGACAAAGGAAAGGAGTGGCATAATGTAGAAACAGTTTTAATTACCCAGCTGACTTTTATTGAGCACCCAGCAAGGGCTAAGCATTATATTCTCTATCTGAAAGGAATGGGAATGACTTGAGACCACCTGAAGAGAAACATATCAACAAGTGTAAAAGCCTAAGATAATTGCCTTATCCATCAGAATGCACAGTGATAGTTATTATCTGCAAAGATTCCTGGATTTGCTGAGTCCTGAGCAAATCAATGAATTATAAATTCTGACTTATATAGGAAATTGTTGTTTTCCTAATTCCTTCTTTAAACCCTCAAGTGGGGTTATGCTGGGCATGTGAATGAATTGAACTCTGGTTCAAAAACTAAAATGCTTTTATAACATATGGGGAAAGCTTGAGACTGAGGATGGCAGTGATGCAACCCTCTCCCTCAATGTCAGTACACTCAGAGTCCATACTTTGATTATGTTACACCAGAATAAAGAGGCCTGTGAAGAATTCTCAGAAACTAGTTTTTATATAGCACCCTTCCAGTGTCCCACAGTCCTCACCAGTAAACTGGTGGAGATAGGGGTTGATAGGAGATAACCAAGTCAAACGAAAAATTAATAATAACAACTCAGAACCTGGCATAGATATTATTAGCAGAGCATGTATTACTCTCTGTACTGGTAATTTTTAGTAGTTAATTTCTAAATTTTATTTAGTCTTTATTGAAGTATAAGAATGTTTTATTTTTCTTATAATCATATTAAAACTCAACATTCAAAAAATGAAGATCATGGTATCCAGTCCCATCACTTCATGGCAAATAGATGGGGAAACAATGGAAATAGTGACAGACTTTATTTTCTTAGGTTCCAAAATCACTGCAGATGGTGACTGTAGCCATGAAATTAAAAGATGCTTGCTCCTTGGAAGAAAAGCTTTGACAAACCTAGACAGCATATTAACAAGCAGAGACATTACTTTGCCAACTAACGTCCATATAATCAAAGCTATGGTTTTTCCAGTAGTCATGTATGGATGTGAGAGTTGGACCATAAAGGAAGCTGAGTGCCGAACAACTGATGCTTTTGAATTGTGGTGTTGGAAAAGACTCTTGAGAGTCCCTTGGACTTCAGTGAGATCAATCTAGTCACTCCTAAAGGAAATCAGTCCTGAATATTCATTGGAGGGACTGATGCTGTAGCTGAAACTCTAATACTTTGGCCATCTGATGTGAATAATTGACTCATTAGAAAAGACCCTGATGCTGGGAAAGATTGAAGGCAGGAGGAGAAGGGGATGACAGAGGATGAGGTGGCTGGATGGCTTCACCGACTCAGTGGACAGGAGTCTGAGCAAACTCCAGGAAATGATGATGGACAGGGAGGCCTGGCGTGCTGCAGTCCATGGGGTTACAAACAGTTGGACACGACTGAACACCTAAGCTGAAAGAATGTTTTATTTTATTTATAATTGAAGTAGAGTTCATTTACAATGTGTGTTAGTTTTAAGAGTACAGCAAAGTGATGCAATTATACATGCACATATATATATATATATTTTCCAGATTATTTTCCATTATAGGTTATTACAAGACATTGAGTGTGGTTCACTGTACTCTACAGAAAGCCCTTGTGGTTTACTATTTTATGTATGTAGCTGCTGCTGCTAAGTTGCTTCAGTCATGTCCGACTCTGTGCGACCCCGTAGACGGCAGCCCACAAGGCTCCACCGTCCCTGGGATTCTCCAAGCAAGAACACTGGAGTGGGTATGTAGGTAGCATGTATATTTTAACCCCAGACTCCTAATTTATCTCTCCCCGTCTGTCACTTCCCACCTCCTGTGTTAACCATAATTTGTTTTCTGTGCTTCTGAGTTTATTTTGGTTTTGTAAATAAGTTAATTGGTATAGTTTCCCAATAGCCAGGCATATTCTCAGAGCAGTTGTGTTCATCCTTTTCCATTCCCCTGTTCGAAAATGCACTTCTGTGTCAAGATTTAACCTTTGCTAAAGCACAGGGCTGAGATAGTCACAACAAAACACCTTCCCCTTAAAACTAGGACTTCAGAGCCCTGTTAAATCAAAAGAAAAATTCTTTCCCTCCTCCCCAGTCTCACAGCCCTCAGGATTTTAAATGGTAATGACCAGTTCATTTGAGAAAATGGCATTTGAGTGCTTCCCTTGACGAGCTCTTAAGGCGTATAAGGTGTCTCTTTCCCAGGGATGTGCACCTCCTTTTGTTTTCTGGCATTACTGGAACTGACCTGGCATGGATCACTGAGTGAGCAGGCAATCTTAAACACTTCTCATATAAATTACTGGTTCCTTTCCAAGTGCAATTGCTCACAGGGTAATATACCATTTTACAACTTTGATAGCAAAGTCTCTTCGTTCTACTGGGTTCCACACACCCCCAGGAAATGAACAGACAAAAAGACTGATGGATATGTGAACCTCAGAAATGTACAGTCCGGTTCAGCTTTGAGTAGGTACATCGTGGGCACTTTGGGATCTTTCAATTCCATTCCCTGCTTCAACTCTTCTCAAATCCTCTTTTCTTGCTTTAAAAGCCATCAACAGAAACAAAATTATCAAACTGACACATCTACATAAACCCTACAAAAGGCAAAGCGGTAACAAATATGGATATCCACTAAATTCTACTTTTCAGAATTTTCCAGAAAAGAAGATAATATTATGGTCTACAATTTTTAGGTAGAAATGACTCATCTCACTTCTGCACAAAGGAGGCTTGCCATTAATTGAGCACTTCAGGATTCACTGGTTGCTAATGATGGTCACATTTTCTAAACCAATGTCTTTTTTCCCATGAACTCTAACAACAAGGTGTGTTTTTATTGACAGTTGACTCGGATCAGAGCTGGCAGGATTGTATTTCAGGTTGTGGCTCTGTAAAACTCTGTAACTTTCTTTGAAGTTAAACAGTGTCAATCTGTTTCCATGTCTGAATAACTCTTAGAAGAGCCTGCCTGACCCAAGTCAACTCACTGAAACATACTATTTCCCCATAATTGATGTTCCAAATGAATGTCCTTTCATAATAAAATGTGCTGGGAAACAAAACAGCTTTGCATCCAGCACAAGTTGCATCATAATTAAATTTTATTTTATCCCATCGAGGCATGCTAAATGTTGAGCAAAATATAATTTTAAGTAATTTGTTTGTATTCTTATCTGTAGGAGTTGGAAATTAACAGCGTTGCTAGTTTGCGTTTACTGTTAGGCCTGGAGAGCAGAGAGATTGCTTTGCAAACATTACAGTTATTATGTCTGCAGTTGGTACTCTTTGTATAAATTATTGATCAGCCAGCTTATTTTTCTTTCTGCTTAATGGATATTATAGCATAGCCGTTTACAACGCTATAGTTAAGGTTGTGTCAGCACTTCCATTATAATAAACCCTCTGTTACAGGGGGTTTATAACTTGTAAAAATTTGCTCTGGGCTGAAACTTGACATACAAGATCTTGAGCTGGAAGGTGGCAATTGTTATTCTTTCAACTTAAAAAAAAACTCTTTGTTCTGAAGGGCAATAAATAAATAAACAGTTTATTCTTTTTAAACAATCCTTGAAATTTCTGACTTCAAATAGAACAATTTTTATAGGCTATTTGTTGGACAATGACCTCTTCTTTTATTTAATAAAGCAAGGGGAAAGAAAAAAGACCACGATAATAAGTACAAACAACCTCAGAAAAGCAGACAGTGAATCAATATAAACTTTTATAATCAAGTTTAATACATTTCTCCTAACATTGCAAATTATACCATAATTTATGTTTTAAATTAAACATGGATTTATACTACATGACTTCTTTCCACCTCCATTCCCAACTATGTACAACTATTGTCCAACTATGTCAAGTGAGTCCCAATACTGAACTTCTTTAGAGAAACATGACTTTTTGGCTTTTTAAAGAGAAAGAAGTACGACAATTAGAAAATGCCATATATGAAAAGGTGCAATTGAAGGTCCAATGTTTCCTAGAAAACCAGGGATTTAAATATCTGCCTGATTTTTTGACCTTCTGTACAGTCTGCCATCCTTATCATGGCCTGATTTAAGAAATGAAGGGAATTAATCTCAATTTATACTATTTTTGTTGTGGCTTCCTTTTACTATCCAACTCTAAAATGATCTCACTTTATTATAACTATTGTTAAATATTTGCCTGTACAACTTTTAATACCAATCCACAGACCACAGATGGAATTAGATGCTTAGTGCTGGAAGTAGTGATGGGTGAGTATAACTAAATTATTATGCAGAGCTGCCTACTTGTCATATGAATGATGCAGTGTGGAATAAGGAAAACCATTCCACGATGATTTTCTTCTTTGTAACCGTTCTCCTTTTGGCTCCTCTAACTATTCTCCTTCTCTCCCTCGACTTGAGTTTAGAGATTTCTTACAATATGCTCCATAGTCAGCAAAGTATTTTTGGCCACATGTCCCCTTCATTCTGAACCAGGAGAAAAGGAGCTGACGATAGAAGATTGAGGGAGGAAACAGTGATGTCAAATTTTGCCATTTGGTTCTGACATCTAGGTAAATGTGAATATGACTGGGTAATTACTGTATGTATTCAGTAAGCATACATATGGCCCATGCATTTCCATGCTGAAAAACAAGTCCGAGTTATTTATAATAATTTTAACCACTTCTTTATTAAGAATGGAAGTTTGTAATACAAAGTTTGAGTGCTTCAAGTTACAGCGCGTTCAGCTTCCCACCTTCTGTCCTTTAGGTAATTTATCACCAAGCTCTCTGCATCTGATTAGAGAATGTATCCTTGAGATAAAAGCCTTATTCCTTGTTTGAGGAAAGGTAGGAACTGGAAAAGCGGGAGATTGTAGAAGTGAGATTCTAAATCAGAAGTTGGAACCCCGAGTGGGGAGAGCAGAGACAGGAAGCGTAAAAGTAGAGAAGTCTTTGCTTAAGGTAGTCAAGGTTTATCTGCTGAGCTGATGGTGAGGCCTTATGACTGAGTTAAAAAGGCTTGAGAGAGTTACTTGGCATAATTTCTCCATCTTCAATGATTTACTACTGAAGGGTAAACATCAATTTTGGACTCTCCTGAGAAACGTTTAACAAAGTCAGTCAACTACTGGTACCCTGTTATCTTTCTAGATTTGCCAAACTTGGAGAGCTGTTTTATAAACCTCTGCCTGAAGTTTGTATTTTTTTTTTTTCCCTATTGAGGAAGAGGTCCATTAGTACATATGCAGATGTAAAAATGATCTTATTCTTTACTTCTCCGTTGTGCTATATCTTAGAATTGTTCAGAAGTGCACCCTATTGTTAAAGCTATTTGTGCCGGGTGTGCTAATGCACTCTTTGATTGAGTGAATTAGCAGTCATAACAATCTGGCAGTCTGGCCATAGAAGTGTGCTCAAATTGATTTGTGTTATGGCTGGACTGGAAAATCTAGTGTTAGTTGTTTTTTGCCCTGGGGCATTGTTTGTACCAAACTCCACTTTTCATTTAATTTTCCAGTACATTTTGAAAGATTGAAATGCTTGTGATCAACATTTGATCCACTTGCATTATTTAAAAAAAAAATTCTGAAAGTAATTTCAGATTCCAAAAAACCTTGCTTTCAATTAGGGTAAACATAATTAGAGTGACGTCGTGCTTGGAATGGTAAGTCTCCCTTTGAATCTATTAAGCATGTTATCTCCTTGTCCTGTCACTGAAAGGAATTCAGTTATCTATCTGAAATATACATCTGTATTTTTCTGTGCATGCTTCTAATTGAACTTGGGGAAAAAAAATCAAAGAAGAAAATTGCAGGGAGCCTTTTCTTGTTCCCCTTTCTGCATATTCCTAAATTGTTTCTGTTTCATTTAGTGATGTGTAAAAAGAGGATACTTAAAGCTTTCAGGAAATTTTGAGATGTTCAAGAAACATTCCGATATGTATTGCCTTTAAGAGTTACTCAATCATTTTAGTATTTTTATATTCTATGAAATCCCCATTTTCAGTCTTAACTATATCAATTGCTATATTGAAGCCCTAAAGATTTAAAGACATGACTTATCCTGGCTTTGTCAATATTTGTATCTATCTTACAATCTTCTACTTTGCAGTCATTTACCAGAATTATAATGCAGCATGAATAAACCTTAAAAATGACTATTGATTACAGAGAAAGCTTTGTGAAATCATTTAGTCAGTTTCCCCACTTGAGAAATCAGTGAATAAAATAGGTCAATAGATAAAGATGGAATGGATGTAATACAGTGCTCTGCCTCCCAGGGTTATAAAAAGGGTCAAAAATGAATCCCCATAGAATTCCTGTTTTCATACTTAGAAAATAAAATGATACTCACCAAATCCCAACTCTAAGTCCACCTTTCTACAGATTTATTCTTCGTTTTTAAACCACAAGTTTGAAAGTACATTTTTATGTTTCCCTGTTTCAACAGAAGCATTTCCTTGTCACTGTCCCTTTTAACCAAATAGGATGCCCTCATCTTCAGGCTAAAGTGCCTGTTGTCACCCAGGTATTCACCGGGACTTTTGCTGCAACAGCTACTCTGTATTTCCTCACTGTCTCCTGCAACCTTACAGCTCTTCTCAAAATTGCATTTCCTACTGCAGTGGACTCTGTCTTCTGCGCCGATTTTTGTTAAGTAATAGATGGTGAGCCCTGAGACCACTCTGTCTATTAGTTTCCATTCACAGGGATATCGTCGGGGCCACGGAAGGAGGGGGAAGGGGAAGGGAGGGGCCAGGAGGGGGCAGAGGGAGGGAAGAAAATACCTTCCCTGAACTGGTACAAGCTCGGCTTCAAACGATATCCTAGGAAAGAAATTAAAGACTTCTTAATTAGTGCAGCAATTAAGCTTTCTTGGTAGCATTTTAATCAGCACAGGCCCTATCAAAGGACAAACAGAACGATTTGCAGGTCTTTGAATTTTAAACAGTCTTATTGATTTCAGCACAATACGTCTTCACAACACACAGGGAGAATTTTCTAATATCAGTTACAGTACTTTGAGTTTTGCTTATGCAAATCGAGTGAAGGTTGGAGAGGAGGAGACGGAAGGAGAGGACTTGAACCAACCAGAGATGGAAAACAATAAACAAACAAGACAAAAGCTTGAAAACCTACAAATGTGATACGAAGATTGAGAATTTGAAATCTGTGCAGTTGATTTATCTGCTGTTACGAAATAACGTTTGCCTTAATCATCGGTAATATGTCTAAAAAAAAAAAAAAAAAAAACCCAACCAGGAAAGGAAAAAATTTGAATTTTTTCTAGGGTTTTCTTTCCTGAATATTTTAATTTGCATTATGTGCCTTTTCTAATACTATTGTTTGATCAAAGGGGTAAGTGGTAGTTCCTAAAAAACAAAAACAAAACCAAAACCACTTCAGAGACCTGAGATGCGGGTGAGGGGGAGGAAGCTCCCACTCAGGTCCGGGCCAGCTCCCCAAGCCTTGCCTCTGAATGGAGCACGTGCTGGGAGACACAGGTTTTCCTGCAGAAAATTTGGACTTTGCTTTGATGTTGGGTGGGATTATGGCATGGTCAGCTATCATTACTCCCAGTCCTCGGCTTCTGAGAGTGGCAGGTATTGAGTGAGTGACAGTTTAAGGAAATGTGAGAAATGGGAATACTTAGAGCAGATTTGGGGCATTTAATTTCAATTTTTTTCCATTTGCAGGACTAGAATTTAAAATGAAGAAACTAGTTTAGGATTTTAAAAACTATAGCAAGTTTATGTAAGTTGTGCATACAATTCCAAAATAAAATTAGTTTCTCAGAACTTAATATCTTCTTCCTCACTTCCACTGATTAACACAGTCATTTGGAATTTTTTTTTTAAAGTATTGTTGTCCAAAACAGGCTTAACCACTTAAAGAAGTGTTCTGATTTATGTGATGTATGTCCAATCCCTACTTTTAGCTGAAGTCAGATGAGTGAAAATTGATATAAATTATTTCTGAATATATCAAACTACATTGGCTAACTAGGCAAAACAACTGTATACACTTTAGCTACCTTATAGAAGTTAATCTACTTTTTAGCAACAATCAATTTTTTTGAATTCTTATGACCCAGTAAAGCCTCCTGATATAACTGCTTTATCCCCAAAAGTTTAGTATAAACTTAGACAAATTAGTCCATAGTGCCCTATTTCTCTATAAATATTTTCTACACCTTTTGACAGTAGACTTCAAAAAGGTTAAAAAATTTAAAAGATAAAAAGAAATGTGATAATAATTTCAATACTAAACTGTGAATCCGATGCTAATAGTTTATTTTTGAAATCTGTCAAATGCTAAAGCATTATTTCTATCTTGTGAAGTTAATGAACATGTGCAGACAGGTTTAAAGCCTAATTATTTAAGATTCCTAGTGATATAAACAGAGAACAGACTTCACTTGTGCTCAAATCAGAGATTGGTCAAAATTTTTGAATAAATAACACTTCATGCAACAAGTTAGAAAAAGGAAGAAAAGCAAAGAGGAAGGCAAAGAGGAAGAGAGTGACCCTAACTCAGCCCAATGTTTTTAAGCATAGCTACCCTTTCTCTCTTTACAAGTCAACCAGTGAGCTTTGTTTTTGTTCATTATTTACAAAACATATTTCTTCAAAATGAGAAGGACTTTCCCAAAATACAATGATAGTCTTCAAATATATGTGCATATATAGTATATGTACGTATATACATATATACGTACACACCTATATATATTTATTCAAATAACACATTAGCAGCTAGCCTTAGGTCTTAAAGGACGAGAAGATGGTTGGCGTCTATGCAAGACGGATTAATTACTTACAGAGTTTTAGGTAAGAAAAAGTAGTGCATTCTTCCCTCCCTCCCCCACTTTCTAAATCTTCAGGGGTGTCTGATCTCTTCGAATTCTCTTTATATGATTGGCATTTCTGACCTTTGGGGTGAAAGTGAAGTTATCCTGAACCATCCACATTTCTGTAGCAAGCATTTCTTTCTTTCCAAAATCTATTAGGAAATAAAGAATTGAATACAGAGCATTCCATGATTCTTAAGCTATTTCAGACTGACTTTTCCCCCACAAGTTGAAAACTCTCCTGGAATTTTCACTACCTTTAAACAAATAAATAGTTGAGTCGACAGATAAAATAATCAGATACAGAAAACATACGCTTTGCTTCATGTGGATTTTCCTCAAAATAATTTCTTAATAATCATGAAGTCAAGGGATGTGTTTTCATTTATATCTCTTGCCAAAAAAAAAAAACAACAAAAAAACCCCCAACACACACAAGCCAAGATACATCCTAAATCCCTTGAAGGAGAGCTCGGAGCGCTCTGGCTCCTCTTTAAGTTGGCAGGCAATTGTTTGAAGGTTTTGGAAAAAATTACGAGTCTTCGCGGACGAAATGGAATATTAAGACATGCAATCTAACGGTAGTAGAAAAGTAGATGGTCTTTCTTTCTGATCGCCACTTCTGGGTCTCGGCTTTTCCTCCCGGTCCCTCCCATAGTTTCTTTCCTTATTCTCCCCCCTCCCCGCCCTTTTCC
>SJYW01003563.1:0-12326 GCA_006410735.1 Raphicerus campestris
TGATAAATCTAGCCCTTCTAGAAAAAAAAAAAAGGTAAAGGACTCAAATCAATACAATTAGAAATAAAAAAGGAGTTACCACAGGACATAATAGAGATACAAAGGATCGTGAAAGACTACTACAAGTAACTATATGCCAATAAAATGGACAACCTAGAAGAAGTGGACACATTGTTAGAAAGGTACAACCTTCCAAGACTGAACCATGAAGAAATAGAAAATATGAACAGATGAATTATAAGTAATAAAATTGCAACTGTGATTTGAAAATTTCCAACAAACAAAAGTCCAAGGTCAGATGGCTTCACGAGATAATTATATCAGACATTTAGAGAACAGTTAACACCTGTCTTTTTGAAACTCTTTCAAAAATTTACAGTGGAATGACCACTCCTAACTTCATTCTACAGTGCCACCATCACCCTGATACCAAGACCAGACAAAGATATCACAAAAAAGAAAACTAACAAGTCTATTTTGCTGATGAACACAGATGAAAAAATCTTCAGCAAAATACTAGCAGACTGAACCCAACAATACATTAAAAGGATCATATGCCATGATCAAGTATGATTTATACTAGGGATACAAGGCCTTTACAATATCCACAAATCAATCATTGTGATACACCACATCAACAAACTAAAGAATAAAAACCATATAATCATTTCAATAGATGCAGAAAAAGCTTTTGACAAAATTTAACACTCATTTTTGATTTTTAAAAAACCTCTCCACAAAGTGGGCATAGAGGGAACTTACCTCAATATAATAAAGAATACATACAACAAAACCACAGCAAACATTATTCTCAGTGATGAAGAGCTGAAAGCATTTCCTCTCAAATTAGACAAGACAAGAATGTCTACTCTCACCATTACTATTCAACATAGTTTGAGAAGTCCTAGCCACAGTGATCAGAAGATAAAAAGTAAAGAAAAAAGAAACCAAGTTGAAAAAGAATAAGTAAAACTGTCACTGTTAAAGATAACATGATACTATTAATATACACAGAAAATCTTAAATATGCTACCAGAAAACTATTAATACTAGAGTTCATCAATGAATTTGGTAAATTTGCAGTATACAAAATTTCTGTGTAGTACACAGAAATATCTTGAATTCCTACACACTAACAACAAAAGATCAGAAAGAGAAATTAAGGAAACAATCCCATTTATCATCACACCAAAAAATACCTAGGAATAAGCCTACCCAAGGAAACAAAAAAAAAACATGTACTCAGAACACTATAAGATACTGATGAAAGAAATCAAAGATGATGTAAACAGATGGAGAGATACACTATGTTCCTGGATTGGAAGATTCAATATTGTCAAAATGACTGTACTACCCAGTGCAATACACAGATTCAATGCAATCCCTGTCAGGTTACCAAAGGCAGTTTTTCATAAAATTAGAACAAAAGATTTACAATTTTTATGGCAACACAAAAGACTACAATAGCCCAAGCAATTCTGAGAAAGAAAATGGAACTTAGGAATGAGGTTTCCTGACTTCAGACTATACTACAAAGCTATATTCCTCAAAAAATGATGATATTGGCACAGAAACAAAAATATACATTGATGAAACAGGGTAGAAAGCTTAGAGATAAATCCATGCATCTATAGTTACCTAATCTATGACTGGATGCAAGAGATGGACCATAAAGAAAGCTGAACACTGAAGAATTGATGCCTTTGAATTGTGGTGTTGGAGAAGATTCTTGAGAGTCCTTTGGACAGCAAGGAGATCAAACCAGTCATTCCTAAAGGAAATCAATCCTGAATGTTTATTAGAAGGACTGATGCTGAAACTAAAGCTCCAATATTTTGGTCACCTGATATGAAGAGGTGACTCATTAGAAAAGACCCTGATGCTGGGAAAGATTGAGGGCAGGAGGAGAATGGGATGACAGAGGATGAGATGGTTGGATGGCATCACCAACTCAATGGACATGAATTTGAGCAAGCTCTGGAAGATGGTGAAGGACAGGGAAGCCCAGAAACCTGCAGTCCATGGGTTGCAAAGAGTCAGACACTACTGAGAGACTGAACAACAACATATCTATGACTGAGGAGGCAAGAATATACAATAGAGAAAAGATCATCTCTTCAATAAGTGGTGCTGGGAAAACTTGACAGCTAAATGTAAAAGAATGAAATCAGAACATTCTTTAACACCGTATACAATAATAAACTCAACATGGATTAAAGACCTAAATGTAAGATCGGAGACTATAAAGCTCTTAGAGGAAAATGTAGGCAGCACACTTTCTGACATAAATCACAGCAAAATCTTTTTTGAGTTGCCTCTTGGAGTAATGAAAATAAAATGCAAAAATAAACACATAAGACCAGATTAAACTTAAAATCTTTTGCTCAGCAGAAGAAACCTTACCAAAACAAAAAGACAACCCTCAGAATGGGAGAAAATATTTGCAAATGAAGCAACCAACAAGGGGTTAACCCTCAAAATATACAAACAGGTCATGCAGTTCAATATTTAAAACATGAACAACCCAATCCAAAAATGGATTGAAGATCTGAATAGACATTTCTACAGTGAAGACACAGATCACTAAAAAGCACATGAAAAAAATCCTCAACATCACTAATTATGAAAGAGATGCAAATCAAAACTACAAGGAAGTATCATCTCACAGTGGTCAAAATATCCATTCATGAAAAAGCTACAAACAATAAATTCTGGAGTGAGTGTGGAGAAAGGGCAACCCTTGTAGACTGTTGGTGGAAATGTAAATTGGTGCAGCTACCATGGAGGATAGTATACAGGTTCATCAAAAAACTAAAAAGAGAGCTACCATACAACCTAGCAATCCCATTCTTGGCTTATATCCAGAGAAAATCATAATATGAAAAGATATATGCATCTCAGTGTTCATTGTAGCACTGTTTACAATAGCCAAGGCATAGAAGCAACCTAAGTGCCCATCAACAGAGGAGCGGACTAGGAAGATACGGTACATATATACAATAGAATAGTGTGTGCATATGTACTAAGTTGCTTCAGTTGTGTCTCACCCTGTCTCATCCATGGACTGTAGCCCACTAGGTTCCTCTGTTCATGGGAGACTCCAGGCAAGAAAAGTGGAGTGTGTTGACATGTCCTTCTCCAACAATGGACTATTACTCATCTATAAAAAAGGACACAATAATTGCAGCAACATGGACAAGCCTAGGTATTGTCTNGTGTGCATATGTGCTAAGTTGCTTCAGTTGTGTCTCACCCTGTCTCACCCATGGACTGTAGCCCACTAGGTTCCTCTGTCCATGGGAGACTCCAGGCAAGAAAAGTGGAGTGTGTTGCCATGTTCTTCTCCAACAATGGACTATTACTCATCTATAAAAAAGGACACAATAATTGCAGCAACATGGACAAGCCTAGGTATTGTCTTATTTGTACTTAGTGAAGTAAGTCATACAGAGAAAGACAGATATCATACCAATTATATGTGGAATCTACAAGGAAGGGTGCAGATGAACTTACCTACAAAATAGGAAGAGAGTTTCACATGTAGGAAACAAACTTATGATTACCTAAGGTAACTGTTGTTGTTTAGTCGCTAAGTCATGTCCTTCTCTTTGTGACCCAGTGAACTGTAACCCACCAGGTTCCCCTGTCCATGGGATTTCCCAGGCAAGAATAATGGAGTGGGTTGTCATTTCCTTCTCCAAGAGGTAACTTGGAGAGGGATAAATTGGGAGATTGGGATTGACATGCACACACTATTACATGTAAAATAGATAACCAATAAGGACCAACTGTATAGTGCGTGGAACTCTACTCAATGCTCTGTAATGGCCTACATGAAAAAAGAACCTAAAAAAAGAGTGGGTATATGTATATGTATAACTGGTCACTTTTCTGTATACCTAAAACTAGCACAAAATTGTAAATCAACTGTACTCCAACAAAAAAAATATTTAAAAATTAAAAAATATATTTAAAGCTTTGCATTATCAAAGGGCTCATACTATTTTTAGTTAAGTTCAGTTCAGTTGCTCAGTCGTGTCCAACTCTTTGTGATCCCATGAATCACAGCACGCCAGGCCTCCCTGTCCATCACCAACTCCTGGAGTCCACTCAAACCCATGTCCATCAAGTCAGTGATGCCATCCAGCCATCTCATCCTCTGTCATCCCCTTCTCCTGCCCCCAATCCCTCCCAGCATCAGGATCTTTTCCAATGAGTCAGCTCTTCACAGGAGGTAGCCAAAGTATTGGAGTTTCAGCTTCAGCATCAGTCTTTCCAATGAACACCCAGGACTTATCTTTAGGATGAACTGGTTGGATCTCCTTGCAGTCAAAGGGACTCGCAAAAGTCTTCTCCAACACCACAGTTCAAAAGCATCAATTCTTCAGTGCTCAGCTTTCTTCACAGTCCAACTCTCACATCCACACATGACCACAGGAAAGACCATAGCCTTGACTAGATGGACCTTTGTTGGCAAAGTAATGTTTCTGCTTTTGCATATGCTATCTAGGTTGGTCATAACTTTCCTTCCAAGGAGTAAGCATCTTTTAATTTTATGGCTGCAGTCACCATCTGCAGTGATTTTGGAGGCCCCAAAACATTAAGTCTGACACTGCCATTTTGATGCCAGGGACATTTGGATAGAGCTCATAGGCTGAGGAACAGCATTTCACATAGGCATAGGGTAGAGAATACATTGGGGATTTCTTTTGAGAACATTACTAAAAAATAAAAAGCAGTATTTTGAAAATTTGATATGCCATTTTAATATGGCCCCATCAAAATGTTCTGCATCATTCTGCTAATCCAGTACCATCCAAATCAGAGGGCACAGACAATACAAGAGCTACAAGAACCCATTTGGAAATGATTTACTTCAGCCCCTTCCTGCTACTGCTGAGAAGAGTAGGTAAGGCTTGGCCAAAGGTCGCTAGTGCAGTTGGTAAAAGAGCAGGGCAAGAGCTGGTTCCCTGACATGCACCATCTAACATCTAACACACAAAGCTTGCCCAGCTTGGCTCATACTGACCTCTGCCTTCTGAACTGGGTCACCATCACCAAAAGCACATTCTAGGGCTCATGTTCCACAAGGCCCTTTTCCTTGTTTATGTAAGCGTTATTTACAGTCTTACAATGGCATAAAATTTAACCACACTTAATTAATTTTATTATCAAATAAATGAAAAATTAGTTGGGGACATGGTTGAAAAGAGTGAAAATAAAGCAAACAAAAAATGGAGAAGTGCAAGTAAAAATATCCTTAAAAGTTCAGTTAAAAATAGTAAATTTAAATGAATAGTAAATGAAAAGTAATGACTTTAAAACATTAAAAAACACTAAGAACATTGGGTGTTCAGTGACTCGATCGTGTCCAGCTCTGCATCCCCATGGATTGTGTTCCTCCAGGCTCCTCTCTCCAGCGAATTTTCCAGGCAAGAATACTAGCGCAGGTTGCCATTTCCTCCTCTAGGAGATCGTTCCAACCCAGGGATCCAAACCACGTCTCCTGTGTCTCCTGCATTATGTCACCGGGGAAGCCCAAGAAGATTAAAGAACGTGAAATTATTTTTGTGAAGGTGAAAAACTAATAGCAAATACAATAAGAAACTAAAGGAATTTTTAAAATATAGAAAACAGATAATTCCTGAGCTGAAAATCCTGGACTACAAACAAACTTGGCCCACATGCTTTAGGCATAAAGCTGAAGGGAACAGAAAAGAATCCTCTTGTTTCTATACACAGGAATTCTGGAAGCTTCCGAAAATCTAGTGCTAATCCTGGCCACACCTGACTCTGGAAGTCATTTCTATGCAGCTAAATACCCAGTGATCCCTCAAGTTCATACTGTTCCCCAATCAGTTCAGGAGGGCTTCCCAGGTGGTGCTAGTGGTAAAGAACCTGCCTGCCAATGCATGAGACATAAGAGATGAGGGTTCAATCCCAGGAAGATCCCCTGGGGGAGGGCATGGCAACCCACTCCAGTATTCTTGCCTGGAGAATCCCACGGACAGAATGGACAGAAAAGCCTGGTGGGGCTACAGTCCATGGGGTCACAAAGAGTTGGGTGCAACTGAAAATCCATTTAGGAATCTTTGGTCTGTTCTAACACATGACTGTTATCATAGATTTGAATTAAGGAAGTATTCTGGAATCTGTCTAGGTTCTAATTACTTATGCCTTAACCTTTTCCTGTCCTGATTGTTTGCTGAATAAAATGGTCATAATAGGAATGCCTTGCTCATTGGGGTGGGTGATTGTGAACACCAAATGAGATCACTTCAGCAAATGCTTAGTACAGTACCTGTTACATGGACAGTCCCTGGTGATCTAGCTATTTAGCTGTTTAGATTGAATGAATGAGACAGACAATTCCCTATAGACATGGACTTTATGTTTTGTTCACTGATTGCAGTTTTAGGTGCATTGGGGGAGTTCATATATTTATTTAATAAATTAATACACTGATCTTTTCATTATTTCTCATTTCCTTTTACTTCTTTGTCTCATTAAGAAAATAAGGAATTGTTCAGCAATCACTATAGAACAGACAATGTAGGAGTGAAAAATAAATAATATAACCAAAGATTTTAAGCAGGAGTGTGACTTGGTCATGTGTGTCTTAGGTCATTCTGATGGCAACATGGGGAGTAGGTAAGAAGGCAGAAAACTTGGGTTCGTGTGAGTAAATAACAAAGATGATCTTGACCAAAAGGATGATCATGGACTGAAAGAGAGAAGAAAGAAACCAACTATGAGCTTATGAGGTTTCCACTGGGATCTTAGTGATGGATTAAATATGGGGAATGAGAGAGTAGGACTTTCCTTTCTCAATTACTCTACAACTCTCTTGCTATATGATTGACATATTTTGTAAAATTTCCTCTATTTTTACTTAGTTTTTGCTTTTACTTCAGCATCCTATTGATATATTCTTCCTTGGCATCAGCTTTATACTTCATTTTTTAGCAGGTAATAAATTGTTTTATTAAATTAAGTGGAGTAGAATGGTGAGCTAACCAGCTCTATATGCGCAAAGGTCTTTTTGTTCTGTGATTTTAAAAGGTGAATAGCATCTACTCTCTCAAAACAATAGAAAAAGAAAGAAGGAAAGAGAACAGAAGGAAGAATAGCAAAAGGAAGAGAATTAACTTTACCCTCGAAAATGGGCTTTACTCTGTAAGCTGCTGGAGACATGTCTATTTCCCTTTAAGAAAAAGCCACTTGGATTAAAAAAACAAATATATATTTGACTGTTGTATTTGTTATTTAGCAATTACAATCAGTTAACAAAAAGAACATTTGCAAATAGAGAAAGTTAAGGTAAACTCTCCCTCTCAGCCATAATGAAAAAAGTAAATATAGATAAAAAATGGAAAGTATATTAAGATTGTACAAAATTGTTTGAATTTTAAACTTGTTTTTACTTAAATAATTAACTTTCTACTGACCTTGAGGACTTGTTGAAAATTTTCCCAAAATATTACCTGTTTATTCATGCACATTTTGTATAATGAAGTTGCTTCATATTAAGTAGCTTCAAGCCTACATTCAACATCCTGGGACTGTGTTCTTCAGCTGTGCTGCTTCTATTTTTCCAAAGTTGGGAGCTTCAAGGAAGAGTTTGTGTTTGATGTAGAAAGAAAGATCTACATTCCACTTAAAGGTGTATAAATCTGTATCTCATGACTAAATTCTTGAAACATGTTCATAAACTGTCTCTCAAATTTGAATAGTCAATTGAAAACCTTTTTTGAAGTTGAGAATTACAAACAATATTTTAATTGACTTTTACAGTAAACATTAATTTGAATTTCATTACAGTGTAAGACATTGTATATTGATTTTTTAAATCCTTATTTTGGAGTTTCAGCTTTAGCATCATTCCTTCCAAAGAAATCCCAGGGTTGATCTCCTTCAGAATGGAATGGTTGGATCTCCTTGCAGTCCAAGGGACTCTCAAGAGTCTTCTCCAACACCACAGTTCAAAGACATCAATTCTTTGGTGCTCAGCCTTCTTCATAGTCCAACTCTTACATCCATACATGACCACAGGAAAAACCATAGCCTTGACTAGATGGACTTTGTTGGCAATGTCTCTGCTTTTGAATATGCTATCTAGGTTGGTCATAACTTTCCTTCCAAGGAGTAAGCATCTTTTAATTTCATGGCTGCAGTCACCATCTGCAGTGATTTTGGAGCCCAAAACATAAAGTCTGACACTATTTCCACTGTTTCCCCATCTATTTCCCATGAAGTGATGGGACCAGATGATATGATCTTAGATTTCTGAATGTTGAGCTTTAAGCCAAATTTTTCATTCTCCTCTTTATTAGATTCAGAAAAAAAATAGATTTTAAAGGGAAAATAATTATGAGATGAAGAAAAGTTATGACCTAATGACAAGTAGAATAGTTTGCTAGTAATTATAGACATATAAACATATTTAACAACATAGCCTCAAAATGTGTAAAAAAAAAAAACAACAGTAGGTTATGAAGTTTGATTGCCTAGAATATGAATTGATGTATATATGTCACTTATCAATCTTTTTTTCTCATCGGAAACTTTTATTTCAATAGCAGTTGGTATTAAGTCAATAACATCCTGACTAAATAGATCTTAAATACAGAATAAGTTCAAAAAATTATTCACTTATCAATTAAAGCAATCAGCCTCAGGCAGCAAGACNCCCCTCCCAGCTCCCTCCCCACCCCACCTCCCCGGATCATCCCGTACACCAGCCCCAAGCATCCTGTATCCTGCATTGAACATAGACTGGCGCTTCATTTCTTATATGATAGTATACATGTTTCAGTGTCATTCTCCCAAATCATCCCACCCTCTCCCTCTCCCCCAGATGCCAAAAGTCCATTCTATACTTTTGTGTCTCCTGTATTGTCTCACTTACAGGGTCATCATTACTATTTTCCTAAATTCCATATATATGTGTCAGTATACTGTATTGGTGTTTTTCTTTCTGGCTTACTTCACTCTGTATAATCGGCTCCAATTTCATCCATCTCATTAGAACTTGTTTTTACTTAAATAATTAACTTTCTGCTGACCTTGAGGACTTGTTGAAAATTTTCCCAAAATATTACCTGTTTATTCATGCACATTTTGTATAATGAAGTTGCTTCATATTAAGTAGCTTCAAGCCTACATTCAACATCCTGGGACTGTGTTCTTCAACTGTGCTGCTTCTATTTTTCCAAAGTTGGGAGCTTCAAGGAAGAGTTTGTGTTTGATGTAGAAAGAAAGATCTACATTCCACTTAAAGGTGTATAAATCTGTATCTCATGACTAAACTCTTGAAACATGTTCATAAACTGTCTCTCAAATTTGAATAGTCAATTGAAAACCTTTTTTGAAGTTGAGAATTACAAACAATATTTTAATTGACTTTTACAGTAAACATTAATTTGAATTTCATTACAGTGTAAGACATTGTATATTGATTTTTTAAATCCTTATTTTGGAGTTTCAGCTTTAGCATCATTCCTTCCAAAGAAATCCCAGGGTTGATCTCCTTCAGAATGGAATGGTTGGATCTCCTTGCAGTCCAAGGGACTCTCAAGAGTCTTCTCCAACACCACAGTTCAAAGACATCAATTCTTTGGTGCTCAGCCTTCTTCATAGTCCAACTCTTACATCCATACATGACCACAGGAAAAACCATAGCCTTGACTAGATGGACTTTGTTGGCAATGTCTCTGCTTTTGAATATGCTATCTAGGTTGGTCATAACTTTCCTTCCAAGGAGTAAGCATCTTTTAATTTCATGGCTGCAATCACCATCTGCAATGATTTTGGAGCCCAAAACATAAAGTCTGACACTATTTCCACTGTTTCCCCATCTATTTCCCACGAAGTGATGGGACCAGATGATATGATCTTAGACTTCTGAATGTTGAGCTTTAAGCCAAATTTTTCATTCTCCTCTTTATTAGATTCAGAAAAAAATAGATTTTAAAGGGAAAATAATTATGAGATGAAGAAAAGTTATGACCTAATGACAAGTAGAATAGTTTGCTAGTAATTATAGACATATAAACATATTTAACAACATAGCCTCAAAATGTGTAAAAAAAAAAAACAGTAGGTTATGAAGTTTGATTGCCTAGAATATGAATTGATGTATATATGTCACTTATCAATCTTTTTTTCTCATCGGAAACTTTTATTTCAATAGCAGTTGGTATTAAGTCAATAACATCCTGACTAAATAGATCTTAAGTACAGAATAAGTTCAAAAAATTATTCACTTATCAATTAAAGCAATCAGCCTCAGGCAGCAAGACAAGAACTACAGCAAAGCAGCTCTCATTGACACAGCCTTGTTCTCAGCTTCTGTCTCCTGACTTTCTTGCTCACAGATGAGACTCCTGCAGGTTCAGCCCCACCCCACTTTTCAGATCAATTCAGACTTCAGGCAGAAATTGGTGAACCTCTCTGGCTGACCAGAACCTATTATCTCAGCATTGTTATTCTTGCTAGTAGCAAATTTGGCTTTTCTATTCCTCTTTTTTTTTTTTTTAATAAATTTATTTATTTTAATTGGAGGTTAATTACTTTACAATATTGTATTGGTTTTACCATACATCAATATGAATCTGCCACAGGTATATACATATTCCCCATCCTGAACCCGCCTCCCTCCTCCCTCCCCGTATCATCCCTCTGGGTCATCTCAGTGCACCAGCCCCAAGCATCCAGTATCATACATCGAAGTTAACTCAGCCTCTTACTTTTGGCTTTAATGTTGGTCTGCAAATCACACTTTCACTATCAACTGCTGAGCAATCCCTAACCTCTGTCTTGCATGTTCCACCTACCAGATGAGGTGCTATAATTACTTCAGCTTTACCACTGCCTGATCAATCACTGAACAGTTACAATCACATCCCTTAGGAAAATGCTTTCTGGGACAGACTGAGCTATCTTTCCTGGTACTGCAGGTGGGTCAGATTCCCTGGCCTCTGCCCTGTTCATACAGATGAGTTTCTTCTGGGTACCTGAGTGTGCCTGCTGATTCCTAGGCTGCTAACTGCAACACTAATGCCTTATCCCAGTTTCCAGATCATCACTGATGCTGTGACTTATAACTTTTCCTCCCTTATTACCTATATGCCACTTGGTGAAAAGTCATTTATGTCCCTTTAATTCCTAATGCTCAAAGAATGTTTACCCCACACTATCATTGACCTTGATGCCACTGGAGATAACAAGATGAACAAAATTTCTCCTTTTCCAAAACTCTAGAATAGGAGGGACATAAGTCTAGGACACAGAAAAGAATAGAGTGACCATAAATTTATACACATGCTATAATAAAAGAATTTTTGACACTTAAAGAGCAATAATGTATTAATGAGACCACTTCAGTTGCAAGCAACCCATAAAACTCTACATAATTTAAGCAAAGAGGGGAATTTAGTGGCAGAGATTAGCCAGGTTGGAGTCAGAGAAAGAAATTTGGAAATAGGATGAACTTGGGACATTTACAGCAACATTACTGGGTCAGGGAGTGCGGAGCAGGTGGTGGTGGGCAGTGCTCACATAATCGCTGGCACCTATATCCAGGTCTTTGATCAAAAAGGACTTTTATGACTAAGTCACACATCTACTCCANAGAAAGAAATTTGGAAATAGGATGAACTTGGGACATTTACAGCAACATTACTGGGTCAGGGAGTGTGGAGCAGGTGGTGGTGGGCAGTGCTCACATAATTGCTGGCACCTATATCCAGGTCTTTGATCAAAAAGGACTTTTATGACTAAGTCACACATCTACTCCACATCGAGCCCCTATCAGTTCAGTTCAGTTTAGTTCAGTTCAGTCACTTAGCTGTGTCCGACTCTTCGTGACCACGTGGACTGCAGCAAGTGAGGCTTCCCTGTCCCTCACCAGCTCCCAGAGCCTGCTCAAACTCTAGAGCTGGCTTCTGCCCTGTTAGGCCTATAGAACCCCTATGCTGCCACCATGTTTTAGATCCATATTTAGATCATTTTGTATTGTTTTTACTCTTAGTTATATGTTGTTTAATTTGTAAGGAATTCTGCTACTGAAATAAGGCAAGTTGAAGGAAAACATAAAAATGATAATAATTCTGCAAATTTGCCTCAAGACATTCACACTAGAACCACAGATAGCATTCAAAGTTTTCATTTCACACATCAGGATGTTTTCTGTAGTTTTACAATGTGTAAATGTAGGCATGATCACATACAGCTTGACTTTTTTCTATGGAGAATAAAGTCTATCTGGAGCTACAGTGCACTTTTCATGGATCAGTGCTTGCAAACCAAGGCCATAAAGCTTCTTT
>SJYW01003565.1:0-10670 GCA_006410735.1 Raphicerus campestris
GTAGGGGTGGGGGGTGAGGGGGTTGTGAAGGGGTGTTCTGGAACGGAATTGAAGAAACAATAGGAAGAGGAATGACACTGAGTATTAACTCTTCTGAGTTTCATCACAAAGCTGAGCAGAGAAATGGAATGGTAACTGGAAGGATGTGTAGGATCTGAGATAGGAGAAATTATAGCATATTTATATGCATAATACACACAAACACACATATGGAATGATCCAGAGAGAAGGGAACACAATGCAGGAGAGGCAGGGGAGCAGGGTATCTGCTTGAACAATGTATTTAAATAGATGATAAGGTTTAGAGTCTCATGAGGCATGAGGGGCTTGACCTTAACTAGGAGCACGGCACGTCTGCCAGGGTACCAGGAGAGAAGGCAGCGCAGACACAGCTGGGTGAGTAGATGCTGGGAGAGGAACTTGTGGACATTTTCTATAAGAAAAAAAAAGCAATCAGAAGAGCTAGGGAACAAAGCCATAGGCTGGGGAGAGAGACATTTGGAGGTATGAAGGGTGAAATGGTAAGGAATAAGACGTTTGGGAGAGCAGAATAATTGGATAGGGGAGAGGTAAGAGGCTAGCGGGACATCATCTAAGGACACATCTGAGGATAATAATGACAACAAATTTAAAATGAAACCAGTCAGCACAATTGTGTCTATAATACTAGAAGTAGCTAAGATAGCTTGGGGGTGGGAGTGCCCTGGAGGCCTTCCCTTGGAAGCAGTGTTTGAGCTGAGCACTGAAGAAGGCATATGCATTAACCCAGTGGCACGAGGGGTACACACACAGAGTACAAGTACAGCCTGTGTGAAGGCTCCAAGGAAGGGGACCCCGAGATAGGCTTGAGGAACTCACAGGAGAGCACGAGGCAGCACAGGAGTCCAAGAGGGGGAGGGAGGGGCACAGAAAGAGGCTCGAGAGGGAGGCCATGCCAAAGGGACTGGTTCCACTCTGAAAGCAACAAGAAGCCACTCAAAGATGGGGAAGGCGTGCTGGGAAGATCACTCTGCCGGCTGGGCGGAGCGAGCAGAGGTCTAGGTGGGGGCAAGGAGCAGAAGCAGGAAGACCAGTTTGATTAACTGTAGCCATCCAAGAGAGTGACAGGGCCAAGGACTGGGGAGCCATCAGTGCGGACGGAAAAACAGGAGCTTCAAGAGATTTTTAGGAGTTAAATCAGCCAGACTTGGATAATGGAGATGAGGATGAGAAAAAGGGACATGTCAAAGGTGGGTCTAGATTCCCCACTGGTTGGATGGAGTTTGATTCATTATGATGGGGAAGCCTTAGGGAGAAACAGGTTTGGTGGCAGAAGATCACAAGATCTACTTTGGGCATGCCAAACTTCTCCCTAGGGAAGCATGAAGACACTCGTGAAAATCCACGGGAAAGTTGGCAGAGCTAACTAGAGCTAGGGGGAAGAGAACAGACAACTGGGACGTATTAAGGACACGCGACTCACAGGACTCGCTGACAGCCAGGATGTGAGGGGAGAGGGCAATGGATGAGAATGACACCCAGATTTCTGAGTGGGCAGCAGAACAGAAGACAAAGTCAGTCTGGAAGCAAGTGAAAGGTGTTTCCCCTGATATTACACATCTTTTCTGCCATTTTAACATCGCTTATCCACTCATCCTTCATGGAGAGCTGCTGGTGGCATTCCTTCGGTTCTTGCTGAGCCTGCTATGTTCATACTCCTCGTCTGCTAGCCGTCTTCTTGATGGATTCCCGGAGTCAAGGGGGACATGGCCAGAGCATGTCCACTGGCTCTGCACATAGCTCTCCATACATCCTGTAACATCTCCCCCATCTTCAACCCCAGGCCATAAACTCCTTGGGGAGAGGAAATCTGTCTTACTCATTGCTGTATCCCAATACCTAGCACGATTCTTGGCACATATAGGACTCCAAATACATGCTGGTTGAATGAATAGAATAAAAGAATGAAAGCCTGCTCCTGGGAAGACTTTCCTGAATGTGTTTTGTGTTATGTCCCTATGAACGAGGACATGTTAATCTGCATTCCTAGGGAGATGTCATCGTAAGTGTTTTTAAAGGAATGTTTTCAGTGTGAAGTTTTGCCTGCCCATCAGATTATAAACCAAGGAACTTTTTCCTTTGTAGTTCTTGATTCTTGACAAAAATAAGGCAGAATTTTTTACCTGTTTATTTCCCAAGTCAGCAGTGCCTAATTCCTAAACCACTTCCCACAAAACACAGCCTAACCGTCAAAAACTCTTAGGCTTGTTCCTCCCAAGCAATCAAAACCTAAAGAATCAAAAATATATTCACAGTGAAGTTATAAAGTACTCATGAGGTTTAACACCTGCAGATTGCTCCCTTTAGAGAGTAATTCCATATAGTCATTTTAACAAAAGACCATATCCAAAGCAAAGATTTTTTTCTGACAGCATTGTCCAGGAAATAGCAAAAAGGCAGGAAAAACTCCTACTAAGGCCTGACCAAATTTTATTTCCTGCCCATCCCCACCCCCTAATCAATCACTAGGTGCTAGAAGAGCGAATCAGCACTGTCTGGCACACAGGAGCAGGCAGGGGCCAAAAAAAAAAAAAANTGATTCATTATGATGGGGAAGCCTTAGGGAGAAACAGGTTTGGTGGCAGAAGATCACAAGATCTACTTTGGGCATGCCAAACTTCTCCCTAGGGAAGCATGAAGACACTCGTGAAAATCCACGGGAAAGTTGGCAGAGCTAACTAGAGCTAGGGGGAAGAGAACAGACAACTGGGACGTATTAAGGACACGCGACTCACAGGACTCGCTGACAGCCAGGATGTGAGGGGAGAGGGCAATGGATGAGAATGACACCCAGATTTCTGAGTGGGCAGCAGAACAGAAGACAAAGTCAGTCTGGAAGCAAGTGAAAGGTGTTTCCCCTGATATTACACATCTTTTCTGCCATTTTAACATCGCTTATCCACTCATCCTTCATGGAGAGCTGCTGGTGGCATTCCTTCGGTTCTTGCTGAGCCTGCTATGTTCATACTCCTCGTCTGCTAGCCGTCTTCTTGATGGATTCCCGGAGTCAAGGGGGACATGGCCAGAGCATGTCCACTGGCTCTGCACATAGCTCTCCATACATCCTGTAACATCTCCCCCATCTTCAACCCCAGGCCATAAACTCCTTGGGGAGAGGAAATCTGTCTTACTCATTGCTGTATCCCAATACCTAGCACGATTCTTGGCACATATAGGACTCCAAATACATGCTGGTTGAATGAATAGAATAAAAGAATGAAAGCCTGCTCCTGGGAAGACTTTCCTGAATGTGTTTTGTGTTATGTCCCTATGAACGAGGACATGTTAATCTGCATTCCTAGGGAGATGTCATCGTAAGTGTTTTTAAAGGAATGTTTTCAGTGTGAAGTTTTGCCTGCCCATCAGATTATAAACCAAGGAACTTTTTCCTTTGTAGTTCTTGATTCTTGACAAAAATAAGGCAGAATTTTTTACCTGTTTATTTCCCAAGTCAGCAGTGCCTAATTCCTAAACCACTTCCCACAAAACACAGCCTAACCGTCAAAAACTCTTAGGCTTGTTCCTCCCAAGCAATCAAAACCTAAAGAATCAAAAATATATTCACAGTGAAGTTATAAAGTACTCATGAGGTTTAACACCTGCAGATTGCTCCCTTTAGAGAGTAATTCCATATAGTCATTTTAACAAAAGACCATATCCAAAGCAAAGATTTTTTTCTGACAGCATTGTCCAGGAAATAGCAAAAAGGCAGGAAAAACTCCTACTAAGGCCTGACCAAATTTTATTTCCTGCCCATCCCCACCCCCTAATCAATCACTAGGTGCTAGAAGAGCGAATCAGCACTGTCTGGCACACAGGAGCAGGCAGGGGCCAAAAAAAAAAAAAATTAAGTTTGTTATAAAGAAAACACTGTGTCGGTCCCAAACCACTCCCCTCCCTCTCTCAAGAATCCAGGAAGTGACAAGTTCTCTACAGCCCCGTTCCCCTCACCCCCTCCCACCACAAAGCTCACGCACCCTGCAGCGCTGCCAAGATTCCCACGATACCAGTCCCCGCGCCCAATTCGATCACTTTCTTGCCTCGGAAATCCACATTTTGACTCTCGAAATAGTTGCACAGGCTTAGAGCCTATAGGAGAAAAAAACAGAAAATATAAGATTGCAGCGGGGATGGCTCCATATGGGAGAGCGGGAGTCCGGGGTCTGACCTCCCCGTGAACCCTAGCCCAGGGGCGCCCACTCCTCACCGCATCCCACACGCGCGCTGCCACCCCGAGGCGGGACCCGAAGTTCTCCGTGATATTCAGCACGTGCCCACAGAAGCAGAACCTGCTCTTCTCCGAGTAGCAATCAGCGAAGAGCCCGACCTCACGTGGGAACACCGAATCGGGCTCTGACTCAGGATCTGGGCGGGAATCTGCCATCTGGCCGAGAGTGCCCTGATGCCAGCCAGCGCTCGGATCCCTGATCTGAAGCGGGGTGGGGGTTGGGGGACAGCAAGCCCCACAGCTGCCCCGTGGCACCGAGCCCCGCCTCCTCGAGTTTGCCCTCCTTCCTCCAGTCTGACTTCCTGAAGGTGGATTGAGGCGCTGCCTCCCTGGCTCTGGCTCCGGTCCCCAGCGCACACCCGACGGGACTTACACCAGGCTACGGGGATCAGACCCAGTGCACTGTTCGGAGACCGGAAGGAGGGGAGAGGAACGAGGATTAATTCAACGTAGGAAAGCGGGGTCCCTGGATCCCTCTCACCTGCGGGGTGCACAGGGGCCTGCAACAGCGATAGTAACGCAGACCAAACAGAAGAAGGCTAACGATAGAGGCTGGGTGCGAATCTGGCATTGCCAGCCCGTTGAAAGACCAGCGGCGCGGAGGCACCCTCCCGCGCGGGGCCCCCGCGGTCCTCCCTGCCCAGCCCAGCCGAATTCACTCCTGGGGCTTTAAGGGGAGGGCTCTGAGCATACGTGCCTGGTTGCGTCATTCTCTTGCGTCCAGAGCCTAGTTCTCCACGTGGGTTCCGTAGAGAAACTCGCTCTGGAGATCATGGCGGGAACCGAGACTGGGGACGCGGCAGGAGCCGAGGCCCCACAGCCTCAGAAGCGCTACTATAGGCAGCGGGCTCACTCCAACCCCATGGCGGATCATACGCTGCGCTAGTGAGTGAGCGGGGCAGAGCGAGCAGGGGAGCCAGAGGAGGGCAGAATTCTCCGACTAGCCCGGAAAAGCGATCGTGCTGCAACGGTTGGGAGGGTTTAGGGTACTCTTGGGAGGATCGTTGGGTGACGTCATTTTTGTGTGTGGTGGCGCGGGGGTTGGGGGGTAAAATTCGGTAGAGGGCGGAGTTTGCGGGTTGGAGGGGGCGTGGTGTTCTGGCCGACGTCTGGGTAGGATTGCTAGGCTGGGAAGAGAAAGAAATTGTTACTGAGACTAGAGTGATGGAGGAAGAATGTTTCCATCTTTCAGTTTCATCTGTGAAATTTAATAAAAGGCAAACTTGGAGGAAGGGATAAATTGGGAGCCTGGGATTCACAGGTACACACTAAAGTAGATAACTAATAAGGACCCCCTGTATAGCGCAGGGACCTTTACATTACAATCGTCTGTAATGACCTATATGGGAAAAGATTCTTAAAAAGAGTGGTTATATGTATATGTGTAACTGAGTCACTTTGCTCTATAGCATAAACTAACACAACATTGTAAATCAAGTATTCAGTTCAGTTCAGTCACTCGGTCGTGTCCGACTCTGCGACCCCATGAATCGCAGCACGCCAGGCCTCCCTGTCCATCACCAACTCCCGAAGTTCGCTCAGACTCACGTCCATCGAGTCAGTGATGCCATCCAGCCATCTCATCCTCGGTCGTCCCCTTCTCCTCCTCCCCCAATCCCTCCCAGCATCAGAGTCTTTTCCAATGAGTCAACTCTTCGCAAATCAAGTATACTCCAATAAAATCAGTTTTTTTTTTTAAAAGAGGAACTTCCACACCACCCCACCCACACCTTACTCCATCCTCTTCCCGAAGAGAACTTCAGCAAAGACAAATTCCAGTGCCTTAGGCAGCCAGTCTCTGGGACAAGGGGAACTTGAACCCCAGAAAGGAGAGACGCACAGTCAGTCATATCAGCCCTGGAAAGGGAGATAGGCGGATCACAGTCATGAGCCCCATGATAGGCTGATGATTCATGCTGGGGGTTAAGGGTGGTTTCCATTGTGCTCCCTAGAGGCCAAAGGACCCACTCACCGAATTTTCGAGAAACCCTCCTCTCATGCATCTCCCACCCTCACCCATCCACCCACACACATAGTACCACTTCCACAATGGCGTAACCACATTTCTCACGTCTTCTCTCCAATAGCCCTGTGAAACCAGAGGACATGGACTGGTCTGAGCTATACCCAGAGTTCTTCGCTCCACTGCCTCAAAATCAGAGCCACGATGACCCAAAGGATAAGAAAGAAAAGAGAGCTCAGGCTCAAGTGGAGTTTGCAGACATAGGCTGTGGCTATGGCGGCCTGTTAGGTAACACTCTAGCCCTCTCTCTGGGGCAGGGAGAGGCAGTGCCTAGCTTCTGCCACCTCAGCAGGTTTGCTGGGGGCCGTAGTTGGCCTTTCCCCTTCGGACCAGACACCGCTTGCTGTGACATCGTTGTGAAGAACCTCCACCTTCCCTCTACTCTGGGTCTGTGGCCTTCGCCCAGCAAAAGGGAGGGGGCCGCCTCAAAGCCTCTTAGAACTTGAGTTGTCTTGGTCTGGCCCCGCTTCTGGCTCTGGTCCCTACATGAGCCGTTTCACCTGCCAGGTGCCGGGTCAGTGAGCTGGTCAGCACAAGCGTCAGAGATTAGTCACTGTGGCCAATGATCCTGAACTGTCTTTCTCGGGGATTCCACCCCCCTCTCCCTTCCCCCTTCCTCACCAGAACTCATTCCTTCTCCAAGATACTATTTTCAGATTTCTCTCATGTCGTTTGTGTTGTCCCAGCCATGCATGCTAGACCTCCTTCTCTATGTAGAGCTCTTCCATGGAAATAGCAGCATGAGAGAGAGGAAGAGCGTAGTACTTGGTGGTGGGAAACCACGGTTCCAAGTTCCAGTTCTGCCTCCTCTTGGCTCTGTGGCTTCAGCCATTTCCCACACTCAGTTTTATCATCTTTGCAGTTTACCACATAATGTCATGAGAATTAAGTGAGACAATGTGTGGAAACACTGTGAAGACTAAAGCATGTGCAAAGACACANACTCTTCGCAAATCAAGTATACTCCAATAAAATCAGTTTTTTTTTTTAAAAGAGGAACTTCCACACCACCCCACCCACACCTTACTCCATCCTCTTCCCGAAGAGAACTTCAGCAAAGACAAATTCCAGTGCCTTAGGCAGCCAGTCTCTGGGACAAGGGGAACTTGAACCCCAGAAAGGAGAGACGCACAGTCAGTCACATCAGCCCTGGAAAGGGAGATAGGCGGATCACAGTCATGAGCCCCATGATAGGCTGATGATTCATGCTGGGGGTTAAGGGTGGTTTCCATTGTGCTCCCTAGAGGCCAAAGGACCCACTCACCGAATTTTCGAGAAACCCTCCTCTCATGCATCTCCCACCCTCACCCATCCACCCACACACATAGTACCACTTCCACAATGGCGTAACCACATTTCTCACGTCTTCTCTCCAATAGCCCTGTGAAACCAGAGGACATGGACTGGTCTGAGCTATACCCAGAGTTCTTCGCTCCACTGCCTCAAAATCAGAGCCACGATGACCCAAAGGATAAGAAAGAAAAGAGAGCTCAGGCTCAAGTGGAGTTTGCAGACATAGGCTGTGGCTATGGCGGCCTGTTAGGTAACACTCTAGCCCTCTCTCTGGGGCAGGGAGAGGCAGTGCCTAGCTTCTGCCACCTCAGCAGGTTTGCTGGGGGCCGTAGTTGGCCTTTCCCCTTCGGACCAGACACCGCTTGCTGTGACATCGTTGTGAAGAACCTCCACCTTCCCTCTACTCTGGGTCTGTGGCCTTCGCCCAGCAAAAGGGAGGGGGCCGCCTCAAAGCCTCTTAGAACTTGAGTTGTCTTGGTCTGGCCCCGCTTCTGGCTCTGGTCCCTACATGAGCCGTTTCACCTGCCAGGTGCCGGGTCAGTGAGCTGGTCAGCACAAGCGTCAGAGATTAGTCACTGTGGCCAATGATCCTGAACTGTCTTTCTCGGGGATTCCACCCCCCTCTCCCTTCCCCCTTCCTCACCAGAACTCATTCCTTCTCCAAGATACTATTTTCAGATTTCTCTCATGTCGTTTGTGTTGTCCCAGCCATGCATGCTAGACCTCCTTCTCTATGTAGAGCTCTTCCATGGAAATAGCAGCATGAGAGAGAGGAAGAGCGTAGTACTTGGTGGTGGGAAACCACGGTTCCAAGTTCCAGTTCTGCCTCCTCTTGGCTCTGTGGCTTCAGCCATTTCCCACACTCAGTTTTATCATCTTTGCAGTTTACCACATAATGTCATGAGAATTAAGTGAGACAATGTGTGGAAACACTGTGAAGACTAAAGCATGTGCAAAGACACATGTATTGCCAGGCCTTCCCACTTCCGGTTCTGGTGACAATTTTGGGGTGTCCCTCAGCCTCTCCAGCACAGAGCTATCCATAGAGGTAGCTCTCTGGCCACACTTTCCTTTCCTGATTTGGGTAATTGCTGATTGAGGCTTCCTTTCCCGTGTTGACCCCTCTGTACATCCTGTAAGGATGAGGTTGATTCTGTTTCTGTGTCCAGTGGAACTGTCACCGCTGTTCCCAGACACGCTGATTCTGGGTCTGGAGATCCGGGTGAAAGTCTCAGACTATGTACAAGACCGGATCCGGGCCTTGCGAGCCGCTCCTGGAGGTGGTTTCCAGAACATCGCCTGTCTCCGCAGCAATGCCATGAAGCACCTTCCTAACTTCTTCCACAAGGGCCAGGTGGGGCCGGGCCCCAGGGGTTTAGGCTCGTAAGCAGGTGGGGTGTGGAGGCCAAGCTCTTACCACCCTGTCGGTGCTCGTCTGTCTCACAGCTGACAAAGATGTTCTTCCTCTTCCCTGACCCACATTTCAAGCGGACGAAGCACAAGTGGCGAATCATCAGTCCCACACTGCTGGCAGAATATGCCTACGTGCTGAGAGTTGGGGTGAGTCGAGAGCAGGAGGGAGGATGGGGCGAGGAGTTCCAACAGAGAATTCAGTGGGGGTTCGCTGGGGACTTCCCTCCATCCCCATCACCCTGCTGCTCGACCGCTTGCAGCGGCCCCTCCAGAGTGGCCTTGCCTGTGCAGGGGCTGGTGTACACCGTGACTGACGTGCTGGAGCTGCATGAGTGGATGTGCACCCACTTTGAAGGGCACCCCTTGTTTGAGCGGGTGCCTCTGCAGGAGCTGGTAAGTAGGGAGCCTAAGAGAAACTGTGGAGAGTTACGGAAAGATCCTTGCCAGAGTGGTTCTGTCTTCTTTGAATCCAGCTTAATGCCCAGAGGATGGGATGAATGCCTAAGGACCAGGGCAATCTGAAAGATGCGCAAGGACTTACTGGACCCTTCCTTCTCCCAGAGTGAAGACCCCATTGTGGGACATCTGGGCACCTCAACCGAGGAGGGAAAGAAAGTTCTACGCAATGGAGGAAAGAACTTCCCAGCCATCTTCCGAAGAATACAGGATCCCACCCTCCAGGCAGTGACTCCCACTCCTACCCCTCCTGGCCACTGACTTTGCCTTTGCCTTAGTAGAACCCCATATTTGGGGGACTGGAACAGAGATCAGGCCCTTGGACCTTCCCAGCTGAGCCTGCTACAGAGAGCAGGCAGCAGTCTCTCAAGTTGAAGAGCTGCCCAGGGCAGGACCCTGGAGTTCAGGACTGCCCCAGATGCCTCTTACCTTCTTGCCCTTCCAGTGGCAGCAGAAACCCAAAGCAGCTGACTGGGAAGGTCAAAAGACCTTGGACCAGAAGACATCCTTGGAAAGGAGCGGGGACTTGCTCTTCCTTAGCACTCCCTTCTCCTAGGAGCTCTCCTTCTCAGCTGGAGTGAGGAATGCCCTTCTCCACTGTCCATCTACATTGCCTGCTAGACTCAAATCACCTGCCCGCTCATGTTTGCTTTACAGTTCTGAGGGTAACACGTATGTGTGCGTGCACATAACATGCTACGTTTTTGAGGAAAGGCTAGAGTGTGTATCATTCCCATCCTCTCCCTGCCTAAGACTTGACCTGGGGAACTCGTGTTCCCTTTGTTCTTGCTGTCTCTGGAGATCCTGGGAGGGTGTGGTGGTGGAGACCCCCTCCCTTCTCATGTTGACCTTTACTTTGATTTCAGAGCTGACTGACTAGCACCGAACCTGCTTGTGGGGGGTGGGAGTAAGGAGCAGAGAGCTGAGCTGGGGAGGATTCTGAGGCTAAAAGTGGAAAGGGGCTGCTGACTAGAAACCCCCTTACACACACAGGAGACTGAGTCAGCTGGAGAGTCAGAACTCTAGCTTAACCCTTGCTCTGTCCAGGAGCCCAGAAAAATCTCTCAACTTTTCTAGTTTGCAATAAGTTCCTTCATTTCTGCTCTTCAAGTCTCATATTCCCATGGCTGGTAGGACAGGGCTTGTTGACCCAAAACACCAACCCCCTCTCCTCAAGGAATAAAAATGAAGGCTCCTGAAACCATTTTAACCCATGAA
>SJYW01003565.1:13636-25522 GCA_006410735.1 Raphicerus campestris
GTGGCCGAGCTCCCTGGGGAAGTGGTGGGAATACCAGGGACCGAGTCTGTATCTTGGTCAACTAAACCTCACCAAATAGACTTTCTGAGGAAGAGATCTTTAAGCTGATGGACTAGGGCACTAGCCCAGGAGAAACTGAGGCAAGCCTCGCCTCCCAAGAGGCTCCCGGCAACTTGAGACCGAAGGGAGCAGCCTTGGCCGCTCCGGCCCCGCCTACTGTTCCTGGGTGCTAATCGCCAGCAATGATCACCCAGGAGAAGGGATTGGCTGAGGAGCTTGGAGAGGGGGCGTCGCCACTACCGCACCCAAGAGTTAAATAGGGGCCGGGCAAGATGCTGTGGAGGAGCGAGCTTTGGTGGGTTCCGGAGCCAAACCATGACCCAGACCCTCAAATTCGCATCCAGAGTGTTCCATCGCCTCCGCTGTCCTGAGCTGGGCGCCTCACTGGGCTCCAGAAGCTCCGACTCAGCGCCCCGGGTTTTGGCGGACATCCCAGGCCCCTCCACGCCCGGCTTCCTTGCGGAGCTTTTCTGCAAAGGGGGGCTGTCACGGCTACACGAGCTGCAGGTAGGACGGGGTGCCGTTCCCACAACTGAAAGCTGGGGAGGTTGACTTTCACAAACCCTAGTGCAGAACGTAGCAAGGAGGGCCGGTGGGAACAGATGCCCATGCGTTACGGAAAAGATGAAGTTGGGACTGGGAGCGGCGGCTCCGGGATGCGGAGTCCTCTGGATACCCCACGGAGGAGTGCCCTTTCTCAAAATGCAGGCGTCTAGAGGCTCGCAGATCCAGAACAAGTGTGCGGGAGGCGGGACACTCTTAAAGCTAGTAAGCTCCTATACCTTCAGTGGGGGCTCGTCCTAAGATGAACAGTCCACCGGAGAAGCCTGTAGGGATTTCTCCCCCCAGGTGGCCAAAGAGACATTCTGAAAGTCAGCTTTGCGCGCAGCTCCTCCGTGTTGCCCATCACACCCAGACTTCCTAGGGATGGGAAGTGAGGGAAAGGAGAGGAGTTTGCAGCATCAGAGCCATACACCACTTGGGAGCAGAAGCTCCCCCTTTCAAACCCGAAACAGCGCCCTTGGAGTTGGCGCAGGCCAAGCCAGGAGCTCCCGGCCTGGATCTCCAAGTCCGCCGCTCGCGTTCTCCCAGGTGCAGGGCGCCGCACGCTATGGGCCGGTGTGGTTGGCCAGCTTTGGGACGGTGCGCACCGTGTACCTTGCGGCCCCTACGCTGGTCGAGCAGCTGCTACGACAGGAGGGACCCCGGCCCGAACGCTGCAGCTTCTCACCCTGGACGGAGCACCGTCGCCGCCGCCAGCGGGCTTGCGGACTGCTCACCGCGTGAGTCCTCTGGCCTCAAAGCCCCCGACGTCCAGCTGCCTTCCTCCCTTGCCGCCCGGTCTGGAGACAGTCTGGGGAGGTGGAGGTCGTTCTCCCCAACCTTCTGGCAAGTCGAGGTTCCCACCCTAGTCCGTTTCGCTCAAGCTCAGGTGGAGGCCGGCTCTGTTGCTTGCTCACCTCTTTATCTTTTGAAGCCGGAATCTTGGGGACTCCGGAAGGGGCTGAGGCACCAGGATCTAGATGCAAAGGAAGATTCTGTGACTCAGCTTACCCAGGAACCCAGGCCCCTCCGGGGCAGGAAATGAGTAACGAGGAGTGGGGATGGAAAGCGGGTGCCGGCACGGTCGGGTTTCTGTACCCCCGAGGGAGAAGACGCTATCCCTCCCCTGGCCACCCCAGCCCGACACGCTCCATCTTCAGCGCCACCAGCCCCGTCGGGTTGCCTCTTCACACTACCGTCTGCCCTGATGCGCGCCCTCTCCGCACCCCCGCACAGGGAAGGGGAAGAATGGCAGAGGCTTCGCAGCCTTCTGGCCCCCCTGCTCCTCCGGCCTCAAGCTGCCGCCCGCTATGCCGGGACCCTACACGGCGTGGTCCGTGACCTTGTGCGGCGACTGCGGCGCCAGCGGGGACTGGGCGCTGGGCCGTCCGCCCTGGTTCGAGACGTGGCGGGAGAGTTTTACAAGTTTGGACTGGAAGGTGAGTCCAAGACTGGAACAAGCATAAGAGGCACCTGGGCAGGGTCTCGAGGTGCCCTGACAGCGCCCCCTCCCGGCCAGGCATTGCTGCGGTCCTGCTAGGCTCCCGCCTCGGCTGCCTGGAGGCGGAGGTACCCCCAGACACAGAGACCTTCATCCGCGCGGTCGGCTCGGTGTTCGTGTCCACGCTGTTGACCATGGCGATGCCCAACTGGCTGCACCGCGTCGTGCCCGGACCCTGGGACCGCCTCTGCCGAGACTGGGACCAGATGTTTGCATTCGGTAATGCACAGACGGGTTGGGCTTCCCAGGTGAGCTGGGCTTTCCAGGTGGTGCTAGTGGTAAAGAATCCGCCTGCCAATGCAGGAGACGTAAGAGAAGAGGGTTCGATTCCTGGGTCGGGAAGATCCCTTGGAAGAGGGCATGGCAGCCCACTCCAGTATCCTTGCCTGGAGAATCCCTATGGACAGAAGAGCTGATGGGAGATAGTCCACGGGGTCGCAAAGAGTCAGGGACATAACTGAAGCGACTTAGCAGGCACACGCACAGCAAGGCACAGAAATGAGGTGGGGATGAGGGAGCATAGAGCTGTTCCCAGGTGGTGAGGAGCACCCTGTCCCTGTCCGCACAGCCCAGCAGCACGTAGAGCAGCGAGAGGCTGAGATAGCCACCAGGAACCGTTTTGGGAAGTCTGAGGAGGACACGGGACCTGTGGCACATCTGACCTACTTCTTGCTCCGGAAAGAGCTGCCTGCCGCGTCCATCCTGGGGAATGTGACGGAGCTGCTTCTCGCTGGGGTGGACACGGTGAGGTTCTCCCTCTGTGTTGGGAGCCCCACTTCCACAGCTTAACCTCCTCCATCTCAGGGCCATTTCCCTGCGGCTGGAAACCCACTGTGGTCCTCTAGGCCGGCTTGGCTTAGCACCTCCTGGGGTCCAGACTGCCTCATATCCTGCCCGCTATGCTGGGTCCCCACTCTCAACACCTCTAACACTTCCCCTTGTCCCCGCAGGTGTCCAACACGCTCTCCTGGGCTCTATATGAACTCTCCCGGCACCCCGAAATCCAGACAGCACTCCATGCTGAGATCACAGCTGCCTTGGGCCCTGGCTCCAGTACCCAACCCTCGGCCACTGTCCTATCCCAGCTGCCCATGCTGAAGGCCGTGATCAAGGAAGTGCTAAGGTGAGGGGGCAGGAGAGGAGAGCTAGAGAAAATGCTGGGAGAGGGCTGGGGAAGCATAGGGGGGTGGGAGCTGGGAGAGAGGGTACAGGAAAATGGTACTCTACCCCGGCCAGGAATGGGTTTGGAATTTGGGTGGCAGGAGAGGAGGGCTATAGCCTTTGCTTCACCTTGTTGTCTCCCTTTTGTGCTCTGCCATTCAGATTGTACCCTGTGGTACCTGGAAATTCCCGTGTCCCAGACAGAAACATTTGTGTGGGTGAATATATCATCCCCCCAAATGTGAGTAGAACCTATGGGCCCCTCCTGCTAAGCCATCCCTACCTTGCGACTGTTCCTGTTCTCAGATACTCTCCATAAGCCTTTCAAACCCTTTCCTTGGCCTGGGTGCCTCTCTGGGATATAATGGGGCAGTAGAGAAAAGTTAGCTCCAGAAAACTTCCAAATCACAGTCAACCAGAACCTACCTTCCTCCCAGTCCATAGGTCCTGTTCTCTGCCTCCCTCCTGGCATTCCTGGGCTCAAGTTGACAAGTTTGTTTTCCTCCCTCACCAGACACTGGTCACTCTGTGTCACTATGCTACTTCAAGGGACCCTGCCCAGTTCCCAGAACCAAACTCTTTTCGTCCAGCTCGCTGGCTAGGGGAAGGTCCAGCTCCCCATCCATTTGCATCTCTCCCCTTTGGCTTTGGCAAGCGCAGCTGCATGGGGAGACGCCTGGCAGAGCTTGAGTTGCAAATGGCCTTGGCCCAGGTGAGTGATCTAGATCTTCTACCTTGCCCAGAGCAGAGGGCTCTAAAGCCATGATCTCTTCTTCTGATAGTCATTTTTTGTTGTTGTTCAGTCACTCAGTCGTCTCTGACTCTTTGCAACCCCATAGACTGTACCCCACCAGGTTCATCTGTCCATGGGATTCCTCAGGCAAGAATCGTAGAGTGGGTTGCCATTTCCTTCTCCAGGGGATCTTCCTGACCCAGGGATCAAACCCACAGCTCCTACTTGGCAAGTGGATTCTTTACCACTGAGCCACCTGGGAAGCCCTCCTGATAGGCATATGGAAATATATAAGACCTGGAAGACCTAATCCCCTGAAATATGTCAGTCCCATCATAGGCCCGGAGGGTGAGTGAGGGTTTTCGGACTATCTTTTTCCCTACTATAATCTCTTACCCTCACTGACTAAGACATCCCCTAGTAGCCACAGGTGCCATTCCAACACTGACCATCCTAACACTAATAATGCCCATTACCAATCAAGCCCACCACTGTAGACCCCTCCATAGTGATAGCCTTCTTCCTCCCTTTCCAGATCTTGATCCACTTTGAGGTGCAACCTGAGCCAGGTTCTGCCCCTGTCAGACCAATGACCCGGACTGTCCTGGTACCTGAAAGAAGCATCAACCTACAGTTTGTGGACAGATGCTGCTAAGTCGCTTCAGTCGTGTCCAACTCTGTGCGAATCCATAGATGGCAGCCCACCAGGCTCCGCCGTCCCTGGGAGTCTCCAGGCAAGAGCGCTGGAGTGGGTTGCCATTGCCTTCTCCAAGGCATGAAAGTGAAAAAAGAAAGTGAAGTCGCTCAGTCATGTCCGACTCTTAGTGACCCCATGGACCACAGCCTACCAGGCTCCTCCGTCCATGGGATTCTCCAGGCAAGAACATGGAGTAGGTTGCCATCTCATTCTCCAATACATGAAAGTGAAAAATGAAAATGAAGTCGTTCAGTCATGTCCGACTCTTCCCGACCCCATGGACTGCAGCCTACCAGGCTCCTCCGTCCATGGGATTTTCCAGGCAAGAGTACTGGAGTGGGTTGCCATTGCCTTCTCCGAATGGTGGAAACAGGCTGTCATCATCACAGTTTCTCTCATCATAAGGGTTTATTAGGCATGAGACCAAGAGATGTATATTTCTCTACAGTCTGTCTGGTTAGAGAGACCACAGCAAAGTGCTTAAAGCAGCCCTGATTGAGGTAGGAAGTATGTATCTGGCCTGACCCAGCAAGCCTTGAGAAAGCCATGACCCAGTAACCTGCTTAGCCCTTCTAGTCATATCATATGCATCCTTCAAGGGCCAACTTCAATTTTAACTAAGCAAGCTGGATGGCCTGAGGAAGAATTCAACCACTGGCCTTTTGGGGCTTCACAGTGTTTACTGATGCTGCTGGCTAAGCACTTACTTAGCCTGAGCTAAGTGTGTATCTGGTCTGCCCCTGGCTGATCCTCTCTTGTTGCCTGTGAGCTCTTTGAGAGGAAGGATGAAGCCTTATTCTGTCTTCATACACCTTGCCAGGGCCTGTCCCTGACTGGGTGACACCAGGTAGACTCTCAGATTTTATCTGGATGATGTGGCAGAAGGGACAAGCAGCTTACCAGGCTCTGTCTACCCTGTTTCTTCCTCATCTTGCCCCTAGGAAGGTGAGTCTATCCTCACCTGGGTTATGATTTTTTAAAAACTCTCCTTGGCTCTCTGGTCACTATTAAGTTTGCTTGCCCTCCACCACTTAGATCCCAGGCAGAGATGTCTTTGGACCGAAGTCCTCCTTTTACATATTGAAGTTTTTTAAAAACTGTTTTTAAATTTAAAAATTGCTTTGAATCTCCCATCCTTTACTTTTGACTGACTTATTTCCCTCACTTCCTACAAAGACCTGGAGGTAAGACCTTGACCCAGATTCCCTACTTTGGTTTCTCAGGTCCCAGAAGTGACCACCCGCACAACCCCCCCTACCCCAACTGCCTCCATAACAATGGGAGGTCCAGACACCTGGGAGAAAGGTTTGCATCACAAACCCAGACACATTTCTGTCTGTGGTGGGAACAGCCAAGTCTGGCTCCCGGTAAGAGATTAAGGAAGGGTGGTGTTGAAAAGTAGCTGCAAGGGCTAGGCTGTTAAAAGGGGTGGGGAGGGACTTGCAGAGATGGCCAGAGATGGTCAACTGTTTGGTAGATGTGTGCGTTTGAAACCTGGACTGCCAGGACTAAAAGGACACCTTAGCATGGCCACTCTGCCCTCTTCAGAGATGTTGCTCCAAGGTAATTTCCTTCAGAGAAAGATAAGAATACAGAGAGGTGGCATCAGAGAGAATGAACGCCAAGTGTGGGGGTGGTTAGAAGCCCTAGGGCACCAAAGCAGAAGAGGAGTGGGCAGCAAGAGTCCCTGTTCCCTTGAGTCAGCACTCTCTGGCCCCCCAGAGGCTGGACTCAGTTCTCTACTGGTGATGTAGATAGATAAACTCATCTTCCATACAAATAAATCTCTCAGCACCTTCCCTGCAGCGCCTTTTGTAGCCTAGCTTACCCTCCCCATGTCAGGACTTGTCTCCCTTCTTCCTGCTCCCCTCCATTCCAATTAGCAGATGGAGATGGAAGATTTCACTTCACACTTCCTCCTCCTCTCACCACCTCAGCCCCTGCCCTAGACATGGCTCCCTTCCACAGAAACTCCATCAGCCACTAGCCTTCTGGGGGCTATCTATTTATGTTAAGATCTACAGAGGGGAAGGGTATACCCCCAACTGTGTGCAAAGATCAAAGTTTGGTGCTTTTACTGCTCCTCCTCTCAGCTCCTTCTCAGCTGCGTTCTGTCTCTAACCCTACTCATTATCACTAGCTCAACTTGAACCTAAGTGACCTGATTTGGGGCAGTTCTGAGCTTAGAGGGAGAGTAACTCCCCACTTCCTCTCAGACCCTTTCCCCTGGAATCAGTGGTCAAGATTTTTCACATTCACACTCCTCATGGGAAAGTAGGCCTGCTCACTTAAGAAGGGCAGCAGATGTTATGACCCTTTCCTGGACAATAATCCTTTAAAGGTGGAAAAAGGAGAGAGGACAAGATAGATTGCCAGTCTCAACCTCCATACCTATACCTCCAATGGTCCTAAAGGGGAGGGGAAAGCGGCTCACTTAGCCCTGTTTTAGGACCCAGCATGGAAATGGACAGTGTGCTTGTACATTAAGTGCCTATATTCTTGGTTATATCTAAGCCTTTATGTGGGGCCATCAAGGGGGAAAGCTCAGGGTTGGCACAGGAAACCCCACCTGTGTCATACCTACCTAAACCCGGTCTACTTGGAGAAGAATTCAGTCACTTAGTTTTGCTGTCTCCCTTCTGGTTCTCACCAGCTAGTCTGTGAAAGGCCAATCAGTGAAGTCTGGTCCTTCTGTGTCCCCAGGTGGAGAATGTGGAAGGTTGTCTCTCTGGGGAAACTATTTCTCACTGGAAAAGTGGGGGGTGGAGGTGGGGGATAGGGCTCAGCCTCAATTTTCTCTTCACTTTAATCCCCTCTGAGCTTGGAGGTGATACACTTCAACATTTCCAGGTTACTCACACTCAAGTACAGCTCTGATTCCTATATTCCCAAGTGAGTCCGGGTGCCAGCACCATGGACAGCGGCTGAGACCCCCTTCTGGAGAGGGATTGAGGAGGACCATTTCCTAGGCAAGGATATGTGACCTTTAATAGAGAAGCATTACCAAAACACCCCCAGGGAGAAGACAAAGCAGAGCCTTCCTTGAGAGGAAGACCAATAATAGGAGAGGTCTCTGGATCTGACTTAAACAATGTTATGAAGTAATTATTTTAATTGCTGATGAATAGTTCACATAAAAGACACCAGCCTTTATATAACACACAGCCCCAAGGCCGCAAGAGAAAGGGACCAGGCATCATGCTGGCATCTTCATCAGTCCTTTCCAAACCTTTTTCAGCCCTCTACGCGCCTGCCTCCAAGCACAAGATCTTCCAGTTAATATCAACTAGCTGGGGCACACCAGGATCAGACCTGTGGCCCTGAGCAAGGGAGCTTAAACTGGGGCTGGAGACTCATAACCCTGGGAGAGTCTGTCTGTCTCACTCTAAACGAGTCCAAATTCACTTCACACCACTTTTCCTGGTAAGCACATTACCCAGTAGGGATTGATAGAACCTGCAAGATTCCCTGAACAAGGACTGCTCCAGCCCTCATGTTTAGGGTACTGGAGGAGCTCTCATTTCTTGCAAATAGCCACCATCCTTCACATTTGCAATGTCTATTTCCCCTCAAATTTTCCATATCTATTATGATACTTAACACAAATTTCCAAGACTCTGTGTAACTCCAGTTGAAAAAACATTTTGGAATTTGTAAATCAGCTATTATTTGAAATAAATGTACCATCAACTAGTCTAGAAATCTTTTTATGCCATGACTGATTTTCTCTACAATGGCATTCAACCTGTCCCTCATTTATCCTCAATCCAGCCCTATGAGGTAGACAGGAAAACCACAGTGGGGAATTTTTTTTTCTAAATCACACAACACCCAGGTATCAGGTCCACCCCTGAGATGCTTCTGAGCACTGCCACCTAGCAGCCAATGTGAATTATTCACCACCAAGTGGGAGTTACACCTCCAGCTCAGAAACCACTGCTGCATTTGGGATTTGCAACCTCTGCAGAGAAACTTCCCCACACCTCCCAACCCTCCAGAAAACCCTCAGATGAGAAAGAAGTCTCCATGTGCATATAAATGATTCTTTATGCCCTTCCCCCCATGCGATGGGGGGGGAGGTGGAGCACAGGGAAGTACCCCCGCCCTCATGCAGGGAACGGGAGGTCAATGTATACTAGTCTTATTGCCAGCTGCCCTGTGGCCATGGGGTAGGGAATGGGGGGGTCTACAGCCCCTTTCTTCTGGCATTGGTCCCCCTTCACCAAGTCACCATAGTGGAGCTGGGGGGCTGGAGGCCCTAGGAGCTGAGGTAAGGACGGTTCTCTAGGGAAGAAATGATGCTCTCCCCACCTACCCACTGGTTGCCCCAGGATGAGTGTGAGGGGCTGTAAGTGGGGGCCGGAATGTATCCAGGTGTCTCTACTCAGTGGGCAGTAGAGGCCAGACAATGTCTCCAGCTTGAAGCTGTCCACAGAGATCCTCACTGGTGGAGGCAGTGTGCCCCAAACACCTTGTCCAGGTGGTACCTCCAGCAGCCATGACAGCTTATCTCTGGCCGATGCATTGACTCAACATCCCCACTCCTGGAGTTTAGTTCAGACCGTGGTGACCCTCATGACAACTTCACGGCCAGAACTGGAACTGGAACGGGCATCTGGTGGCCGCAGCTGTCCAAGGAGATGCAGGATTGTGTAGCCACAGCGCTGAGGCAAGAGCGTCCGCATGCGCTGGGCAGCCGGGGGGCGGCTGGTGGCCCCAGTAGGGGGGCCCGTCCGTGAGGTCCTGGGGCCCGGCTTCCCTGCCGTCCCTCCCCCTGCATCTCCTCCTATGTCCTTGGTCTTGTCATAATTCAGGACCTTCCACTGCTGGTTTACTGCCTGCCAGCGCTTGAAGATACGGTAAACGGAGGAGCCTTCATGGACGATGAGGCCTGAGCAAGAGGATAATAAGTCCAGAGTCAGTGCTGCCCAGACCTAGAACCAGAGGTACTTAAGCCAACATTTCTCCAGGGCGGGGTGGAGATAGGGTTGCAAAGGGCCAGGAGAAGCAGGGAAGGGAGGGACACCAGGATTGCCCTAAAGGTTCTCAATGGTAGAAAACATGGCCATGAAACTGAGGGAATGGGCAGGGAAAGTGAAGTGTGTCAGCTGGAGGAAGACGCTGAGCAGGGGAGAGAGAGAGAGGTGCCCTCACCTATGCAGACGACATCCATGAAGCCGTACATGCCATAGCAGATCTGAAAAAGCAGATCTTGCCGTTGCCACTTGGCTGAAGGGCTAAGTGAGGACCAGATGAGCCAGGAGATGCTGGCGACGAGGAAGAGTGAGCCCAGAACTATGGCTGCAATCTGGACCTTCTCGATGACCGTCAGAGAGATGGCCTGCCACTGTATGGGAGAAAAGGCTCCAAAAAGTCACAGAAAGAGATGGAAAGCCAGGTTAGGGTTGCCCTTAATAGGAGGATGCACCAGGAGCCTTCCTGAAACCCTTCAGGTAGGACTAATAATCTGTCTTCTCTGTGCCTTGATCAAGTCTCGAATGTGGCAATCCTTATATTGTTTGAGACCATTTCTTGTCTTATTTTAGAAAGGCATGACAGACAACTGCTCTGAAATCAGATCATCTAGGATCTGAATTCCAAATCCTTACTCATTTTCTGGCTGAGTAACTTCGGGCAAGTTTTAAAATTTACTTGTGCATCAATGTCCTCACTGACTTAAAATGTAGATACTAATGGTACATAATTACTAGGATTAAAAGAGTTAATACACACCAAGAACGTGACACATAGATCACTCTACATGTATGCTTCCAGCAGTAACAGCAGCGCCCCTGCCTTTTCCTCTTTTGTTGTCCCAGGGCCTGGCACACAGGTGGCGCCCAATAAATGTCTTTGTGAGTAAACGAAGGGAGATAATAGACAGAAGATTATGATAATGGAGGAGAGGGTGACTTTGAAGCAAGAGTAAATGAATGAAATAAGCAGCCTGGAGGGTCCCTGATTCTAATTGCTGAAAGGCCCTTGCCCCAATCTCAGAGTGCTGCCCTTATACCTCACCTGCAAGGGGTTCTTGGTGCTGATTGCCAGGACCTGGTACTTGAAGTAGCAGAGCTCACAGCTCCAGGAGCCCCTCTCGCTGATCCAGCGGATGAGGCAGGGCTGGTGAGTGCAGCGCACTGAGCCGTCGCAGCGGCAGGGGCTCAGGAGCTCCCCCTGGAGGAAGAGTAAGGAGAGTCCCTGTCAGCTACTGCCACCCGACCACAGTCCTCTCCACTCCAGAGAGAGAAACCTCTTCTCCAGGTGTCTCCTACCTTAAAAAAAAAAAAAAAATCAGGCCTTTCAACCAAAACAAAGCAAGACGCTAAGGCTACAAGCCCAAAAGAAAAAAATTTAGAGTTTAAGGTAAACTTCCCAGACCCAAAAGAAGAAACAAGAGAAGGGATGGGGAGGAGGGAGTTGGCTGGTAAATACTGGGTCTTCTCTGTTCCTAGAGTTTGAGGAGGGTGCTCCTTCAGGTTTCCCAAATGGAGGGCCACCCCTTAGGATCTAGAGAAACTGAAGTGCGAGCTTCTGAGCCATGCCTTCCTAACCCATTCTATCACTGTAAAGTGTTCCACAGATGTGGTGCAGACTGGGATAGGTTACAGTCCTCAGTTTCCAAGAATCAGAAAGGAAGATATCCTAAGGGTGGGAGTGCAGGCTGTTCCCCTTTAATCAAGTAATTTCTCAGGACAGAAAGAGACACCCCCTTGGTACTATCCCGGGACAGCTTTGTCCATAACATTTAAACAAAGAATATTCTTTGGAATGAGAAAGAAAGTTGTGGAATGGGAAGTGAAGAAAAGTGCCCCACGGAGAGAACTACTTAGGGAGGCGAGGGCACTGGCTGGGCGCCTCCTTTCAAGGTGGGAACAGAAGCATTCTCCTGTCTGCCCACCTCCCAGCCCTCAGCCTACAGAGACCCTGGGGTAAGAGAAGTGGGGGAGAAAGGCTGTCTCGGTTAAGCCGAGAGAAGGATTTGGGGCCCTCCGAGGAGAAAGCCCCACCCCTTCCTGGAGACCCCTGATCCGCCTCCACCCCAAATCTGCGCTCCTGGAGTCTTCAGCCAAGCCCCCCAACCTCACTCCATTTCCACCCCAGGTCCCTGGGTCCCGCCCAGCCTCCTCAGGCCCCGCCCCCTGCTCCCGGTCTCCCCGGACGCCCCAGGTGCGCGCCCCCACCCCGCCCCGC
>SJYW01003566.1:0-17089 GCA_006410735.1 Raphicerus campestris
AAAGCCGATTCTTTCCTTCACTTGGATCAGACCCAGCAGCCCTTAGCTGGAACTCAGTGTGAAGAAGTTTGTGACATGCTCCTCCCAGGCTTGTCGACACAGGAGGTGTGGGAAACGCAGATAAGGCTCAGGGCGTGAGTGCGGAGCTTTGTCAGGGGCGGCTGAGCCGGGCCGGGGCTGCCGGTGCTTGTTTGTCCTTGGCAGCGCCTGACAAAGAGCCTCTGCCCAGGGCCCGCCTCCCGCCCGAGGCGCATCTGGTAGGGCGGTTATGCTCTTGAACGGGCACCTCTGCTCACCTGAGACACACACTCGGCTTCTTGCCGGTGCCCATCTCCTCCCCGTATCCTTAGACAGTCCTCCCGCTGGTCTCTGTGTTACAGGTAAAGAGTGTGTGTCCCCTGGGGTCCCTGGGGAAGCTGGGTGCTCCTGGCAGTTTCATTCCAGGGCCCACGTGCTGATGATTCTCAAAAGGGGGAGTGGGTGGAGTGAGGATGGGGCCGTACCTGCCTCCCCAGCGTCTTCATCTCCCTGAGCTTGAAGGGGCGTCGGCCTCAGTGTTGCGTGTGTGTCTAGAACTGGCTTGGCACAGTCACCTCTGGAGCCAGTACGTTTGGTCCATTGTCATTCGCCCCAACTGAGAATGCTGATCTCAGGTCTTGATCTGAGCTGGGCATTTCTAAGCTATGTTAGTTCAGAGGCCTTAAGAACTTTCTTCGTCATTATCATTCTCTTTAAGGTGACTTAGCGAAGCTTAGTATAAGATGCCTGTGGCCACACCCGTGGAGCCGGGGCTTGGGCTGAAGACCCTTCCATCTTTTCCCCCTTTCTCTAAGGGGAAGGATGTCCGCAGGTGGGTTGGACTGGGCCGGGGACCTTGCCCCCTTCTGTGCTCATTCCCTTCTGCCCCTGCCGTAGCTGAGCCTAGCACCATGTCAGGTGATGGACGCTTCAGTGAGCCAGTGCGGCGCTGGGTTTCAGGGACTCTGACCGTGAGTTGGTTCAGGGCGCTGAGAGGGTGTCAGGCGGCACAGACGTGGGCTTCTCAGCCCTTCAGAGACAAGCTGGGAGGAGAGGAGAGACATTTGTGCTGGAATGTCGATCGACTTCCCTGCTAGCAACCCCTGTGGAGGCTGAGCGGCCAGCACTGGTGTTCTCCTTGTAAACAACTTTCCCCTTTTTTGGTCTCAAAAGCAGCACTTAGCCTTTAATCTGGAAAATACTGGAAAAAATGAGACGAAAGGAAAAACATCTGTAGGCCTAGTACCCAAGCACGAGCTAAGCTATTTTGGTGTCCAGTCGCGTCCGAAATAACTGTTTGCAGTCACCATGGTGAAGGATGAAAACAGGTGATGTGTTGATGGAAGAATAAAGATGAGTGGAGACACGGTAGGACCGGCCTGTCTGTTGGAATGTGTACAGCCAGCCGGTCCACTGGGTATGTGACCAGCCCTCCCGTCCCGATGGCAGCCCATGGCCTCCCCGGCTCCATCCTCAGGGCCAGGAATTCCCTCCTCCTGGCTGGGAGGGATGCANGCCTGTTTTGGAATTTTGCTGTCAGGAAGCTGACAGATTAAGGGATTCTGTTCTGTCTGACTACCCGGCGAGGCCGGGCTATGGGTCTGGGTGCTGGCCTGGTTCGCAGCGCTCCTGCTCTCTGTGGCTGCACCGTCAGCTCAGCGTTTCTGACACTGGGTTGTAGGGGGTGGGGAAAGGTGGCTGGGAAATGCTCAAAACGACTTTCCAGCTTTTGACGACACTGCCTCTGGTGCATGATGGCGTTCCTCATCAAGGCACCATGATTTGAGGATTGAGTTTTAAGGAATTTTAAACACATCGCTTTTGGTACTTCCCTGGTGGCTTAAGCGGTAAAGAATCCGCNGCCAGGAATTCCCTCCTCCTGGCTGGGAGGGATGCACTTTGCACGCAGGGGAAGGATGTGAGTGGAGAAAGCATCCAGCTTCGTCCCAGCGCAAGGTGATGGTGGGGCCATGTATTGCTACAGAGTGAGTCACAGACAGTTTCTGTACCTCTCGTGCGACTTTATGTGTTTCTGAATACTGCATCTCATTAAATAGTTTTTATTAAATACATTTTGGGCTGTGTTTTAACTAGTTATAACTGTTATTTGGGATTCTCCATTTTTTTCCCCCTGTCTTCCTTTTTTGTGGGGGTGGGGGGCTGCCCCGCACAAGTGTGGTATCTTAGTTCCCTGACCAGGGATCGAACCCATACTCCCTGCAAGGGACCCATGGATTCTTAACCACTGGAAGCCCCCCTCTTGTGGTTCTTCATAGAATATTTTCTATACATAAAATTTAAAATTCCATTTAAGTTGTATTTTGTCTGCAGAGGTGTAGCCAGGTGACTTTTGCTTAACTAGGTTTTACCGCAAGGATTTTGAGAGCTGCCCTTCACTGACAGTGCCCTCCTTGGGTCCCCTCACACTCCACTGCTCATCAATAATGGATAATTCTGCCTTGTCACTTTTAGAAGAATGCTACCCAGAACTAACCACATACGGAAAGAAAATCTGTTCACGAGTAAATATCTGCAGTTCAGTTGTGATTTTTTACTTAGTCTCATTATGGAAAACCACTGTTTATTTCCCATAATAGCTAATTTCCCAAACGGTGGTAAAACAGAGGTCTCCTCTTATACCTCAATTTTAGTTGCTTGGAAAATGATTGCCCTCTCCTATATAATTCTTATTTTAAAATTCAGACATTTTAAAATCTGATGTTGTAAATCCTAGATACCATAATAGACAAACTCAATTGATTCTCTATCAGCATCATTGGTGAATATCACGTTAATGTGTCATAGCAAGACAGTCATTCTTCTAAGGTTTTAGCATAAATAATGCTGCTTTTGAATATTTTAGGCATCCCTTACCATTTTCTAAATATAAAACTTATTTAGGACCAATTCCTAGACATGAAATTANCTTCAGTCAAGTTAATGTGTCATAGCAAGACAGTCATTCTTCTAAGGTTTTAGCATAAGTAAAGCTGCTTTAATATTTTAGGCATCCCTTACCATTTTCTAAATATAAAACTTATTTAGGATCGATTCCTAGACGTGAAATTAATTGGTTTTAACAAGTGTGGGTATTTTTGTGACTTTTACTGCATAATGCCAAACTGCTTGCCATTTATTCAAGTGCCAGTCAAGTTTTCCAAGTTAGTCGGCAGAATGTTAGATGTATGCAGGGGGAGCCTGCGGTCAGGAAGACCACTCTGGAGCCCCTCACAGAAGCCCTAGAAACAGACAGCTCTGAACTAAGCTGGGGGCAGGAGGGGTAGGTGGGGACCCAGGACACCAAGAGGTCAAGAGCCACACACCTGGCAGCTGGTTGATACAGGAGGAACCAAAGAGAAGTTCCAAGGGTTGGGCCCAGGCTCCTGGCCTGGCCGCCTGGGAACAGGGGTCGTGTTTCATCCTGTTGTCTCTGGACGTGGTGGCTGCAAATGTGCTGTGGTCCCCAGACATGCTGTCTCCACTGACCTCAGGTTGCCTGTCCTGTTGACTCGGGGANGATACAGGAGGAACCAAAGAGAAGTTCCAAGGGTTGGGCTCAGGCTCCTGGCCTGGCCGCCTGGGAACAGGGGTCGCGTTTCATCCTGTTGTCTCTGGACGTGGTGGCTGCAAATGTGCTGTGGTCCCCAGACATGCTGTCTCCGCTGACCTCAGGTTGCCTGTCCTGTTGACTCGGGGACTTAAACCAACGTGGAACGTCTCCCACCTCTGGCAGCAAAGGGAAGAGGTAATCACCAGAGCCAGCTTCCACGTCGAGGCAGAAAATATTATTATTACATGTCCTCCTGTCTGTTGCCTTTTTTGAAGTTACACCAAAGGCTTTATCTTTAACAAATTTTTTCAATTAAGAATGAGTATCTTATTTAAGACTTCAGAAGCACATGGAGTTGGTGTTTTTTTTTTTCTTCTTTTTTACCTCCTAGGAAGTACGCTTCTTCGAACTGCCTCCCCTCCAAATGTGTAACCAGCTGTGTTTTGCTGTTGCAGGCGGACATCTGGTCCTTGGGCATCACGGCCATCGAGCTTGCCAAGGGGGAGCCGCCACATTCCGAGCTGCATCCCATGAAAGTCCTATTCCTTATCCCAAAGAACAACCCCCCGACGCTGGAAGGGAACTACAGCAAACCCCTCAAGGAGTTCGTGGAGGCCTGTTTGAACAAGGAGCCGAGCTTTGTGAGTGTCTCGACCTGGGAACGGGCGTCTCCCCCAACGGGGACCTGATGGGTTTAGATGCATCTTTGTGGCCTGTTTTCCTTCTCTGCTTTCAGCTGTCTTCATGATCTCATTTCTTTTTCTAAATGGGTATGATTGATTTTTTTCTGAAGTGGAAATGCTTTTTATTGTTATTTTATCTTTTTAAGGCTTCAAATTCTACTTACCGTCTTTCAGATTTTCTGGTATCTTCTACTGCATTGAGCTTGAAGACTATTCTCCTTAATATTCTATGTGGGATCATACATTTTTAATATTTATAGTGGAAGGTTGGGTTATTTTTAGCTGTTGGCGTAACCGCAAAGTCCGGCCTGAGAAACAGTGGCTAAGTAAGTCTTTAAAGTAAACGTTTGCAGTTTCTTCTTGGCGTGTGTTAGGAAGGAAAAGAGGAAGGAGAGATAAATGTAGTCCCGCCTTGCTTTCCCCTCTTCCTTCTGACTGTCTCTGCTGTTGCGTCGACGCTGGCAGAGCCACGTGGCAGAGATGACTGTGTGGCTTCAGCCTCATTTTCTCTCTGAATTAGGATATTTCTTTCAAAGTTGTCTGTGTATTTTGGTGTTGCATGTCACACCATATGCCCTTGTTGGGTTTCTGTATTTTCCAGCAGGGTTAGCCACAGGTCAGGCTGAAACTTCTGAACTCATATCCCCCCACATCCCCCTGCTCCCTACAAGAACTCTTATCTAAAAATATGCTTTTGCTGTTCAGCTACTCAGTCGTGTCCAATTGTTTGTGACCCCCAAGGACTGCAGCACACTGTGCTTCCCTGTCCTTCACCATCTCCCAGAATTTGTTCAAACTCACATCCATCGAGTCAGTGATGCCATCCACACACCTCATCCTCTGTCGCCCCCTTCTCCTCCTGCCCTCCATCTTTCCTAGCATCAGTGTCTTTTTCCATTGAGTCAGCTCTTCATATCTGGTGGCTAAAGTATTGGCGCTTCAGCATTAGTCCTTCCAGCGAATATTTAGAGTGGAAGACCCCCTTGGGGATGCAGAATATGCCACTCATCAGGTGCCACGGGGGTCACTGTGCTTCAGAATGTCCTTGAGCTCTGAGCATTGTTACCAGGAGTTTATTCCCAGCCCTAAGAAGATGCCCGCACACCCTCCCATTTCAGATAACGGGTCTGGTATTGCTTGCTGGCCCAGTGCACACATCTCTAGCCCACATGTACCGAGGGGAAGATGAGAGGCTGAGGGTCTGGGCTCTTCTGAGGTGCTTGGAGTTTCACACTCGTGTGGATGGGGACTGAGAAATACCAGAAGTGACCCAGGCTTTCGCACAGGCTTGAGTTGGAGGAGCGGGCCTGGCTGTCATTCAGGAGCTGCAGTGATTCCGTGCAAGTGGGGATGCGGTCTGACTGATGCAGTTCGTGTGTTCCTGCTGTCCGCTCCTGTTGGGGCTGCATGGTTTCTCAGGAGGAATATGCCCTCCAGGTGGTTTTGCCATTCTCAAAGCGAGCAGCTGAGTTCCATGCATGCTCACTGGCTGGGGCTGCGCTGAGCCCAGGCCCTGGAGGAAGTCCTCACCCCGATCACAATGAAGGAGGCAGACCTGGGAAACCAGAGTCTCTAACTCGGGAAGGCTGATGACTAAGAGAACTTGTCCTTTCAGCATCCACGAAAAAGCTATCTCCTGGCTCCTTTTCTTCCAGATGAATCCAAATGAACATTTAGCTTCTTGTTTTTGGGGGGATGGAGCCAAACAAAAAAGAAAGTTAACGAGGTGATGTACAGAACACGTTTTCTCTCTTGCCAGCATTAGCGATGATGGTTGAATGACCTCTGTGAAATTCTCTGTAACATTTCTGTGTGAGTGCATTTTCCTGGGGGAAAGGGCGTCTGCTTTCATTGGACGGTTAGTTCAAGGACTCCAGTGGATACTAGGTACCTGTCCACGCTGTGAGCGGGACCCTGCCCACCAATGCCGAATGACAGTCTTTGATTCAATCTTAAAGGAGAAAACTTTGAAATAGGACTCCGTCTGTATGTATTAGAATTGGTTGCTGGATGTTTTGAGGCAGAAGCCTGTCCTTTGGGGGTGGAGTCAATTGGAATGCTGAGAACCTGATCTCATGTTTTCCTCTTTGGTGTGTCGGTTGATGCATTTCCAGAGACCCACCGCTAAGGAGTTACTGAAGCACAAGTTCATAATCCGCAATGCAAAGAAAACATCCTACTTGACCGAGCTCATCGACAGGTACAAGAGGTGGAAGGCTGAGCAGAGCCACGAAGACTCCAGCTCGGAAGACTCAGATACGTGAGTCCGCTCGGCCTGAGTCCTTCGGGGTGTCTGTGACTTGGGGGAGAGGGGAGGTTTCCCCCAGCCCCAGGCTGTGTCTGAACCCCGAGCTATGCGTGACGTGGGCCTGTTTGTTCTTGTCTCTTGATTGGGCTGGGTTTGGGGTTTCTTTTTTCTTTAAGAAAGAACATCCAGGCTGACGGTGCTTCTGATGTTAGTGTGGGTCTGTATTTGGGAGTCTTTGANTCACAGACAGTTTCTGTACCTCTCGTGCGACTTAATGTGTTTCTGAATATTGCATCTCATTAAATAGTTTTTATTAAATACATTTTGGGCTGTGTTTTAACTAGTTATAACTGTTATTTGGGATTCTCCATTTTTTTCCCCCTGTCTTCCTTTTTTGTGGGGGTGGGGGGCTGCCCCGCACAAGTGTGGTATCTTAGTTCCCTGACCAGGGATCGAACCCATACTCCCTGCAAGGGACCCATGGATTCTTAACCACTGGAAGCCCCCCTCTTGTGGTTCTTCATAGAATATTTTCTATACATAAAATTTAAAATTCCATTTAAGTTGTATTTTGTCTGCAGAGGTGTAGCCAGGTGACTTTTGCTTAACTAGGTTTTACCGCAAGGATTTTGAGAGCTGCCCTTCACTGACAGTGCCCTCCTTGGGTCCCCTCACACTCCACTGCTCATCAATAATGGATAATTCTGCCTTGTCACTTTTAGAAGAATGCTACCCAGAACTAACCACATACGGAAAGAAAATCTGTTCACGAGTAAATATCTGCAGTTCAGTTGTGATTTTTTACTTAGTCTCATTATGGAAAACCACTGTTTATTTCCCATAATAGCTAATTTCCCAAACGGTGGTAAAACAGAGGTCTCCTCTTATACCTCAATTTTAGTTGCTTGGAAAATGATTGCCCTCTCCTATATAATTCTTATTTTAAAATTCAGACATTTTAAAATCTGATGTTGTAAATCCTAGATACCATAATAGACAAACTCAATTGATTCTCTATCAGCATCATTGGTGAATATCACGTTAATGTGTCATAGCAAGACAGTCATTCTTCTAAGGTTTTAGCATAAATAATGCTGCTTTTGAATATTTTAGGCATCCCTTACCATTTTCTAAATATAAAACTTATTTAGGACCAATTCCTAGACATGAAATTAGTTGGTTTTAACAAGTGTGGGTATTTTTGTGACTTTTACTGCATAATGCCAAACTGCTTGCCATTTATTCAAGTGCCAGTCAAGTTTTCCAAGTTAGTCGGCAGAATGTTAGATGTATGCAGGGGGGGAGCCTGCGGTCAGGAAGACCACTCCGGAGCCCGTCACAGAAGCCCTAGAGACAGACAGCTCTGAACTAAGCTGGGGTCAGGAGGGGTAGGTGGGGACCCAGGGCACCAAGAGGTCAAGAGCCACACACCTGGCAGCTGGTTGATACAGGAGGAACCAAAGAGAAGTTCCAAGGGTTGGGCTCAGGCTCCTGGCCTGGCCGCCTGGGAACAGGGGTCGCGTTTCATCCTGTTGTCTCTGGACGTGGTGGCTGCAAATGTGCTGTGGTCCCCAGACATGCTGTCTCCGCTGACCTCAGGTTGCCTGTCCTGTTGACTCGGGGACTTAAACCAACGTGGAACGTCTCCCACCTCTGGCAGCAAAGGGAAGAGGTAATCACCAGAGCCAGCTTCCACGTCGAGGCAGAAAATATTATTATTACATGTCCTCCTGTCTGTTGCCTTTTTTGAAGTTACACCAAAGGCTTTATCTTTAACAAATTTTTTCAATTAAGAATGAGTATCTTATTTAAGACTTAAGAAGCACATGGAGTTGGTGTTTTTTTTTTTCTTTTTTACCTCCTAGGAAGTACGCTTCTTCGAACTGCCTCCCCTCCAAATGTGTAACCAGCTGTGTTTTGCTGTTGCAGGCGGACATCTGGTCCTTGGGCATCACGGCCATCGAGCTTGCCAAGGGGGAGCCGCCACATTCCGAGCTGCATCCCATGAAAGTCCTATTCCTTATCCCAAAGAACAACCCCCCGACGCTGGAAGGGAACTACAGCAAACCCCTCAAGGAGTTCGTGGAGGCCTGTTTGAACAAGGAGCCGAGCTTTGTGAGTGTCTCGACCTGGGAACGGGCGTCTCCCCCAACGGGGACCTGATGGGTTTAGATGCATCTTTGTGGCCTGTTTTCCTTCTCTGCTTTCAGCTGTCCTCATGATCTCATTTCTTTTTCTAAATGGGTCTGATTGATTTTTTTCTGAAGTGGAAATGCTTTTTATTGTTATTTTATCTTTTTAAGGCTTCAAATTCTACTTACCGTCTTTCAGATTTTCTGGTATCTTCTACTGCATTGAGCTTGAAGACTGTTCTCCTTAATATTCTATGTGGGATCATACATTTTTAATATTTATAGTGGAAGGTTGGGTTATTTTTAGCTGTTGGCGTAACCGCAAAGTCCGGCCTGAGAAACAGTGGCTAAGTAAGTCTTTAAAGTAAACGTTTGCAGTTTCTTCTTGGCGTGTGTTAGGAAGGAAAAGAGGAAGGAGAGATAAATGTAGTCCCGCCTTGCTTTCCCCTCTTCCTTCTGACTGTCTCTGCTGTTGCGTCGACGCTGGCAGAGCCACGTGGCAGAGATGACTGTGTGGCTTCAGCCTCATTTTCTCTCTGAATTAGGATATTTCTTTCAAAGTTGTCTGTGTATTTTGGTGTTGCATGTCACACCATATGCCCTTGTTGGGTTTCTGTATTTTCCAGCAGGGTTAGCCACAGGTCAGGCTGAAACTTCTGAACTCATATCCCCCCACATCCCCCTGCTCCCTACAAGAACTCTTATCTAAAAATATGCTTTTGCTGTTCAGCTACTCAGTCGTGTCCAATTGTTTGTGACCCCCAAGGACTGCAGCACACTGTGCTTCCCTGTCCTTCACCATCTCCCAGAATTTGTTCAAACTCACATCCATCGAGTCAGTGATGCCATCCACACACCTCATCCTCTGTCGCCCCCTTCTCCTCCTGCCCTCCATCTTTCCTAGCATCAGTGTCTTTTTCCATTGAGTCAGCTCTTCATATCCGGTGGCTAAAGTATTGGCGCTTCAGCATTAGTCCTTCCAGCGAATATTTAGAGTGGAAGACCCCCTTGGGGATGCAGAATATGCCACTCATCAGGTGCCACGGGGGTCACTGTGCTTCAGAATGTCCTTGAGCTCTGAGCATTGTTACCAGGAGTTTATTCCCAGCCCTAAGAAGATGCCCGCACACCCTCCCATTTCAGATAACGGGTCTGGTATTGCTTGCTGGCCCAGTGCACACATCTCTAGCCCACAAGTACCGAGGGGAAGATGAGAGGCTGAGGGTCTGGGCTCTTCTGAGGTGCTTGGAGTTTCACACTCGTGTGGATGGGGACTGAGAAATACCAGAAGTGACCCAGGCTTTCGCACAGGCTTGAGTTGGAGGAGCGGGCCTGGCTGTCATTCAGGAGCTGCAGTGATTCCGTGCAAGTGGGGATGCGGTCTGACTGATGCAGTTCGTGTGTTCCTGCTGTCCGCTCCTGTTGGGGCTGCATGGTTTCTCAGGAGGCATATGCCCTCCAGGTGGTTTTGCCATTCTCAAAGCGAGCAGCTGAGTTCCATGCATGCTCACTGGCTGGGGCTGCGCTGAGCCCAGGCCCTGGAGGAAGTCCTCACCCCATCACAATGAAGGAGGCAGACCTGGGAAACCAGCGTCTCTAACTCGGGAAGGCTGATGACTAAGAGAACTTGTCCTTTCAGCATCCACAAAAAAGCTATCTCCTGGCTCCTTTTCTTCCAGATGAATCCAAATGAACATTTAGCTTCTTGTTTTTGGGGGGATGGAGCCAAACAAAAAAGAAAGTTAACGAGGTGATGTACAGAACACGTTTTCTCTCTTGCCAGCATTAGCGATGATGGTTGAATGACCTCTGTGAAATTCTCTGTAACATTTCTGTGTGAGTGCATTTTCCTGGGGGAAAGGGCGTCTGCTTTCATTGGACGGTTAGTTCAAGGACTCCAGTGGATACTAGGTACCTGTCCACGCTGTGAGCGGGACCCTGCCCACCAATGCCGAATGACAGTCTTTGATTCAATCTTAAAGGAGAAAACTTTGAAATAGGACTCCGTCTGTATGTATTAGAATTGGTTGCTGGACGTTTTGAGGCAGAAGCCTGTCCTTTGGGGGTGGAGTCAATTGGAATGCTGAGAACCTGATCTCATGTTTTCCTCTTTGGTGTGTCGGTTGATGCATTTCCAGAGACCCACCGCTAAGGAGTTACTGAAGCACAAGTTCATAATCCGCAATGCAAAGAAAACATCCTACTTGACCGAGCTCATCGACAGGTACAAGAGGTGGAAGGCTGAGCAGAGCCACGAAGACTCCAGCTCGGAAGACTCAGATACGTGAGTCTGCTCGGCCTGAGTCCTTCGGGGTGTCTGTGACTTGGGGGAGAGGGGAGGTTTCCCCTAGCCCCAGGCTGTGTCTGAACCCCGAGCTGTGCGTGACGTGGGCCTGTTTGTTCTTGTCTCTTGATTGGGCTGGGTTTGGGGTTTCTTTTTTCTTTAAGAAAGAACATCCAGGCTGACGGTGCTTCTGATGTTAGTGTGGGTCTGTATTTGGGAGTCTTTGAGTCTCTCTTTGTTGCCAGTGGAGTTTTTCTGGGTAAATCTGTAATAGTTGTTCAGTTGCGTCTGACTCTTTGCAGTCCCACGGATTGCAGCACTCCAGGCTTCCCTGTCCTTCACCATCTCCGGGCGTTTGTTCAGATTCACGTCCAAAATCTGTAAAGAGCTGGACCTGCCCGGTTTCCTTTCTTCGAAATACTGGTCAGGTGAAATGACTTTAAACACATCTTTCAGTTCAGTCGCTCAGTCATGTCTGACTCTTTGCCACCCCCTGGATTGCAGCATGCCAGGCTTCTTAAACACACACACACATTTTTAAGAAGAGACAAGTGAGGGTATTGGTGATTCTCAGTTGTGTGCCGGTATGTGCCTGGTGTTGTGAAAGCTCCGCCCCAGGCATTTCCTGTAACTTGGTGTCAGCTTGAACATCTAGGAGTTCTGTTAGCTGAAGAGGTGAATTGGGTCTGGAAGCGCTTTGGGTGCTTAGAGGTGGGGAGAGCTGGATGGACCAGCTGCACTGACTTGAGCGGAGACTGGAGTCAGGAGGGGGAGGGTCAGGGGTGTGGAGGTGCTCCCAGGGGTGGTGGCTCCTTGCCTGTGGCCCTTCACACCGCAGCCAGAAGTGCAAGCTGATTCCTGGCCCAGGCCCACCTGCTGGGCCACTGAGGAACACCCAGAGTGTGTTTCACGGTTCCCAGGTGATTCCACTGCAAGGTCAGGGGTGAGACCCACAGACTAGGATGTTGTTGAGGTCACGGTGTTGAGAGATGGGCAGTGTTGGGCAGGGGGTGGTTCTGGACGTTTACGGTTGGGTCTGGGTAATGGTGGGGGGTCCAACTTGAGCAGTGTCAGGAGTCCACTGAGCGGATGGCCCTGGAGACCAGGCTGGTCTGGGGAGGCCAGGGCTCAGGAAGCCGGCTTTGACGAGGGCACGTGTGGGTCTCCAGGAGGATGTGTCCTGTCTGGAGCAGTGGCGAGATTTGGCCTTGAGGCGAGAGGTGTGGGCAGATCATGCAGGCTTAGAGCGCCACTCTGTGGATGGTCATTGGAGCCCTGAGGACGCTCCTGCAGGGAAGGGCCGGGCCCAGGACCAAGCCCTGGGGAACAGCCGCACGAGGGAAGAGCCTGCGGGACCGCTCGGGTGGGAGGAGGTCTGGGTGCTGGGAGCCGGGGGCCTCTAGGGGAGGCCTGAGTGGGAGCATCCACTGCTGAGCCCCCAACAGCATGAGGACAGAGGGGGGCCTTGGTCACAGTGCATGAAGGTATAGGGTGGGTTTTGGGGGTGAGTGGAGGGTAAGAGATGGAGGCAGGAGTGGAGGTGACGTGTCCAAGCTTGTGACTGAGGGCTTGGGAGGGAGCTGAGTGGGCAGGGCTGCGTGCCCCCATCGGGGTGGATGGANTGCCACTGCTCCAGATGGGACACATCCTCCTGGAGACCCACACGTGCCCTCGTCAAAGCCGGCTCCCTGAGCCCTGGCCTCCCCAGACCAGCCTGGTCTCCAGGGCCATCCGCTCAGTGGACTCTTGACACTGCTCAAGTTGGACCCCCCCCCCCCATTACCCAGACCCAACCGTAAACGTCCAGAACCACCCCCTGCCCAACACNCGCCACTGCTCCAGACAGGACACATCCTCCTGGAGACCCACACGTGCCCTCGTCAAAGCCGGCTTCCTGAGCCCTGGCCTCCCCAGACCAGCCTGGTCTCCAGGGCCATCCGCTCAGTGGACTCCTGACACTGCTCAAGTTGGACCCCCCACCATTACCCAGACCCAACCGTAAACGTCCAGAACCACCCCCTGCCCAACACTGCCCATCTCTCAACACCGTGACCTCAACAACATCCTAGTCTGTGGGTCTCACCCCTGACCTTGCAGTGGAATCACCTGGGAACCGTGAAACACACTCTGGGTGTTCCTCAGTGGCCCGGCAGGTGGGCCTGGGCCAGGAGTCAGCTTGCACTTCTGGCTACAGTGTGAAGGGCCACAGGCAAGGAGCCACCACCCCTGGGAGCACCTCCACACCTCTGACCCTCCCCTCCTGGCTCCAGTCTCCGCTCAAGTCGGTGCAGCTGGTCCATCCAGCTCTCCCCACCTCTAAGCACCCAAAGCGCTTCCAGACCCAATTCACCTCTTCAGCTAACAGAACTCCTAGATGTTCAAGCTGACACCAAGTTACAGGAAATGCCTGGGGCGGAGCTTTCACAACACCAGGCAAATACCGGCACACAACTGAGAATCACCAATACCCTCACTTGTCTCTTCTTAAAAATGTGTGTGTGTGTTTAAGAAGCCTGGCATGCTGCAATCCAGGGGGTGGCAAAGAGTCAGACATGACTGAGCGACTGAACTGAAAGATGTGTTTAAAGTCATTTCACCTGACCAGTATTTCGAAGAAAGGAAACCGGGCAGGTCCAGCTCTTTACAGATTTTGGACATGAATCTGAACAAACGCCCGGAGATGGTGAAGGACAGGGAAGCCTGGAGGTGCTGCAATCCGTGGGACTGCAAAGAGTCAGACGCAACTGAACAACTATNTTCGCCCTATTTGATTAATAATGGTCCGTGTTTCTGATTTCTCTGGTCCCGCTTCATACCGGCTCTTATTTCTCATTTGAAAGATTCTTCGAGTCAAACAAATAGAAGCAAGCCAGAAACCGGTGTTGTCTCTCGTTTCCTGCGTCTGTGGTTCCCCTCTGAGAACCGAGGTTTTCCACGTTGTCCTGGACCGCCTGAGGGTGTCCCAGCGTCGCCTGTGCGTGACTCAGTTTCCCTGCAGCTCCAGGCCCAGAGGGTGTGGGCTGTGTGGCTTTAGTTGGTCCCTGTGTCTGTTCCCTTCCTGTAGTTGCTGACACAGCTGATCTGTCCTAGTTCTGTTCAATANGCGTGACTCAGTTTCCCTGCAGCTCCAGGCCCAGAGGGTGTGGGCTGTGTGGCTTTAGTTGGTCCCTGTGTCTGTTCCCTTCCTGTAGTTGCTGACACAGGTGATCTGTCCTAGTTCTGTTCAATAGAAAGATGGTGTGAGGCACGTGTACGGCTTTAAGTTTTTTAGTAGCCACATTAAAAAAAAAAAGCTTTAAGAAAGTGAAATTGGCTTTAATTGTATAGTTCTTAATGCACTGCGTCTGAATCTTGTTTCATCATGCAGTCAGCATAGAGGCCGTTCCCCTTGTTTTCTGGCTGAGTCTCAGTAGCAAGTGTGTGTTTCACACTTTATGGCACGTGTCACTGGGAGCTCCCTGCATCTTGATGCTGGTGTCAGCGTCAAGTGTGAACCGTACGTAACAGGATAAACACGGGTTTAAGTGCCCGCCGTTTGCATTACGGTTAGCATTTTATGCCCCGTCCTCCCCAGTTCTCTCTTGTCCTCCTCCTCCTAATAGTTCCTTATTTATTTGGCTGTGCTGGGTCTTTGTTCTGGCCGCAGGATCTTTAGCTGTGGTCTGTGAACTTCTGGCTGTAGTGTGTGGGATCTGGTTCCCCTATGCAGAGACGGAGCCTCGGCCCCCTGTGTTGGGAGCATGGAGTCTGGACCACTGGACCAGCAGGGAAGTTCCCTTCTTTACTTCTCTGGTGTGGCACTCTTCCCCAGCGCTTGGGTGCCCTCGCTCCCGGCGGTCCCTGTCTGGCTCTCTGAGCTCTCTCGGGTTGTCCCCCATCCAGAGGCCTGGCTGTCCACAGCAGCCTGGTCCTGGCTGATGCCCCAGGCCCAGTTGCTGTCCCTTTGTGTCATTCCAGTTGGGTCACTGAGGAAACAGGGAGGGCCGACTTTTGTCTGAAGCATTTTGAAAGGCTTCTGTGTGTTTTACTTTGAGTTAACGTGCGGGTCCCTTTGTGTAGCGTCAATCCTTCCTTGACTTTAGTCTCAGTCATGTCTGACTCTTTGCGACCCCATGGACTGCGGCACGCCAGGCCTCCCTGTCCATCACCAGCTCCCGGAGTTTACTCAAACTCACGTCCATCGGTGATGCCATCGAACCATCTTATCCTCTGTCGTCCCCTTCGCCTCCTGCCTTTAATCTTTCCTGGCTTCAGGGTCTTTTCAAATGAGTCAGCTCTTCACATCAGGTGGCCAAAGTATTGGAGTTTCAGCTTCAACATCAGTCCTTCCAATGAATATCCAGGACTGATTTCCTTTAGGATGGACTGGTTGGATCTCCTTGCAGTCCAAGGGACTCTAAAGAGTCTTCTCCAGCACCACAGTTCAAAAGCATCAATTCTTTGGCGCTCAGCTTTCTTTACAGTCCAACTCTCACATCCATACATGGACACTGGGAAAACCATAGTCTTGACTAGACAGACCTTTGTTGGCAAAGTAATGTCTCTGCTTTTTAATATGCTGTCTAGGTTGGTCCTAACTTTACTTCCAAGGAGTAAGCGTCTTAATTTCATGGCTGCAGTCAGCATCTGCAGTGATTTTTCTAATCATTTGTTCCCTGGGTGAAAGTCATGTGTCCTAAATGCTCTTAAAAGAGGACCCATCATTTGGAATGTTTGCAGCAAGTCCCATTAAACTCATCCTCAGCCATCTCCTGTGGTTGGGTCAGCCCCTGTTTTGAGGCAGCTAAGGGAATCTTGGTCATCAAAGGGACCTTGCCCCCCATCTTTGTGTCCCAAAGTGAGACCATGTGCAGAATTCCTGGGGGAGAGGAGTTGTCCCACCATTGAGTCTAGCCACCACCACCACAATTTTTGGGGTGTTGCATCGCTTTCCATTGTTGCATACGAGCCATGAACCTACCCTAGTTTTTGGATCGTAATATTTGGTCTTTATGTAGAACAAATCGTGTAAAACCAGACATGTGTGATTTTGTGCATATTAATCTATTTTTCATGTTGCTTAAATATTACTATGATTTGTAATCTGTTTCATTCAGCTCACTTTTACTTCACCATTTCTCTATTGTTGGACATCAAAATTGTTTCCTAATTATTACTGAAAATCTAAGAGAGAGTTTTAGGAAGCAGATTACTTGAACAAGCCATCAATATTTTTGTGGCCAGAAAGGGTGTCTTAGACTAATCAAACTGGAATGCACGTGCGCCCTTGGGATCTTACTGTCATTGGGTATTATCAATATTTCAATTAAAAAAANTTAGGAAGCAGATTACTTGAACAAGCCATCAATATTTTTGTGGCCAGAAAGGGTGTCTTAGACTAATCAAACTGGAATGCACGTGCGCCCTTGGGATCTTACTGTCATTGGGTATTATTAATATTTCAATTAAAAAAAATTGATTGTAAGTAAAGGTATATCATTTACCTGTTTATTTGTGTCTTTTCTCCTGGGATGCTGAACACATTCTAACTTTTAAATTATCTATGAAGTTTTTAGTGTTGGAATTGTGATTTTTGTAGTTTTCATGAATTGTTCATGTCACACTATAATTAGCTCACTGATAGCTTGTACCATTAATTTGTTACAACCTGAGGTTGTCTGTGAACACAAGGACTTGGGTCATTGCTTGAAGTTTTGCAGATTGATTTTTTTAATTGAGAGAAAATGACATTGACTTCTATTTCTTGTCTTGTCTCTTCCCAGATATTCTCTAAGTGGTGGAGGAACTGCATCCCATTGAAATCCCTTTGGCATCTGGAGTTTTGTTTTTCCTTTTATTTTTTTCCTTCTTCACCCTCTTCCTTTTCAAAACTCAATGAGAGCCTTTGCTGACTCCGCTGAAGAGGCGCACCATCGGGGGGGCCGTTCCCGCCACAGGGTCGCTTGTCCAGGGCCCCACAGCCCTTCCCTGCTGGCCTGGGGCCTGATGGACTCCGGATGGGGTGGGGGAAGGCCAGCTCCTCCAAGCGATGATTATTCTCGTTTTTAATTTTAACCATAGTGCACATATCAAGGAAAGTGTCTTTGAAAACAAAAATAAACCCTGAAATGTATATCTGGGATTATGATAAGGCGACTGAAGAAACCTCAGGTATCCTGCTGTACGTTAAGCACC
>SJYW01003571.1:0-19271 GCA_006410735.1 Raphicerus campestris
CCTTCACTCTGCTGGACTCTGGATCCGAGTTAGGGAATTATCGTTTTCTGAATGAGGATGAGGGCTGAGTGAAGGCAGAACCCCCCAGCGAGGCCCAAAGGGCCCTGTGCGCACCTTCCCGTTGCCTCTGTTCATCTGGTGCACACAGACAGGGGGCTGCTGGGGCACCTTTCCAAGCCAGGCTCTCTAGGTGGCTCTCCTAGCCCTGTAGGAACCCCAGCAGACAGGTCACTAAGGAGGCAAGTTGCAGGGTTCAAGAACGAGGCTGGGGGTGTGGCCGCCCACAGCTTGTTCCAACCTGCAGGCCGGCTCCTTCTCCTCTCTCTCGGCTTCGCTGTTCTCTGCCTGTTTCCATGAGCTCATAATGCCCCTTTTTCTCCTGGGGCGACTCACCCTTCCTTTCCACCCACACGCCTTGGAAGCACCTGATACCAATGCCAGGCTCCCACCAGCCTCCCGTTTACCCAGAGAAATGGCCCATGAGGAATCTGTGGAATGTCCCCAGGAAACCTTACCATGGTCCAGGCCCCAATGCTCTTTCAACACAGGAAGGGAAAAAAAAAAAAAAAAAGCCAAGAGTTTGGAGACGGGAGGGAAGCTGGGTGCGTCAGAGCCACTCATTTCTTCCCTGCCTGGCCCGGCGTCTGTCAGACCGCGTGGACTGTGTCCATGGGAGCCCATGGGAACAGGATGTCCCGAGTGGGGACGGCTGGAGGAAGCAGAGACTTGCTAGAAGTGTCAGGACTGTAAAGGGCTGCTCTGCGCTGTGTCACGTTCGTGCTCACACCCAGCCCTAGGCTGGACACGCGGAGAGCAGTGCAGACGGGCCACTGCCTGCCAAGCTGCAAACATGCAGAGGGAACAAACAGAAGAAGGGCGAGACCTCAGAACCAAGAGGGGTCATACTTGCAGAGCCTAAGGACCAGTGCAGTAGAGACCATAATAGGACAGGCCAGAATCCCCCCCAGAGATGAACAGTTCCAGAGATATCAGCTGCAACCAGGTGATTAACCTGGAGGGCTTCCTGGAAGAGGAAGCTTACCAGGATTTGCTCCAAGACTGAATGAAACAAAGTGATGAGCTGAGGGTGGGAGAAAGGGCCCCTGTAGACCTCAGCTGCCACACTGGGAAGATGCAAAAAGGTCTAGAGTGCCTGATGGGGCTTGGAGGACTCGGTGAGGTGGAAGCCAAGAGGCAGAGTGTCTTGAGGCTTCAGGCGCTAAGAGGATCAAGTGAAAAGGACCTTGGGATTTTCACTGACCTTGTGAGCCAACTGTCTGATCCGGCAGAGTTAATTAGTCTTCACCACGCGAACAAAAGAGCGAATTCCAAGTCCTGAGAAGTGGTGGCTCCACTTTACACTGGAGATAACATTGTAAGAGGGCTAAGTCAACTAAAAAGTATGAGCTCAGCAAGGGCTGGAAGGATATGCGAACCTTGCTCTCCGGAGAATATGTCTAAAAGGCTGCTAGCCCAAGGGAAGAAGATTAACGGAGGGGCCCTAACAGCTTTCTTCACACAGTGCGATTTCCTGAGCACTTATTAAGTGTTGTTCATAGAGCTGTTATCTCCTAACTCATCTAATCTTTATGTCACTCAATGGGGTAAGTGCTGTGATGCCCTCCATTTTACTGATGAGGAAACGGAGGCGCAGAAAGGTGAAGAAATGTGTCCAAGGCTGCACGGCAAAGTAAGTGGCAGAGCCGGGTTTCGAACCTGGATCACCTGGTTTCCCAAGCTTCGGGCTTCTCCGCTAAGCTGTGCCAGATGAAGGAGACTGATTCGTGCGGCCCCAAAGGGCACCAGAGGGCCACCAGGTGGGGCTTCTGGTAAAATAGCTTTCCACTTGGTGTAAGGAAGAAGCTTCTTGTAGCCAAACCGTCCCATCATAAAAAGGGTTGACTCAAGAGGAAATGACCTCCCAGTCTCAGTGGAAGCACTGGGGCAGAGCCTGGGCGCCCCCGACCAGGGAGGCTGTGGAGGGCGCCTGCCCCGCGCACCTGCGTACCCGCGCACATGACTTTCCCTTCATGCCACGCCGCTCCGCCTCTGCCTCCTTTGGTAGGAGTGGGGGTTAAGGGGGGCCAGAGGAGGCGTCCAGAGCCGGGAGGCTGAGGCCCCCGGGGCCTGTGGGTTCTGCAGTCCCCGCTGGGTCTGTGCTGACCCTTGGGGTGTGGCAGAAAGGGCCCCTCAGGGCCAGCAGGGAGGCACTTGGCCCAGAGAGAGGGCGAGAGGGGGTGTAGTTGATGGCGAGGGCGGGCTGGCCCGGGTTGCGGGCAAGGGAGAGACAGCAGGACGCCCCAGACCAGGGCGCAGCCGACTCCAGACACCCCTCCTGGCTGCGGGGGACCCCTGGCACAGACGCGGAAGAGTGTGGCCACAGGGAGCACGAGCTCGTTGCCTTCCACTTCCCCGGTTGGCGCGCGCAATTAGAGAGGCAGGCCACGGGCTGTAGGAGGGAAGGGGCTGAGCCAAGACGGCAAGAGGCGCCAGGAGCAAGGGACTCGCAGGGCTGGGGGCAAAGACCTCTTGGTTCCTCTCCTTCATTCGCAGCTGCTGGAACCACTGCCTCAAGGCCTGGCTTCCCCTTTCTTGGCCTGCTCTGGACCCCCAACCCCAGGGCCTCCCAAGAGCAGGGGCCTGCTTCTCCTTCTTGTCCCTGCACTGCAACACCCCTCCTGCTGGTCGAGGCCCATCCTCACCTAGCCTGTAAGGCCCTCGTCAGAGATCCCACCACTCTGCTCCGACAAACACGGGACCGGCTGCCAACGCGTCCCCGCCTCTTGAGAGTCACCATCCTAGAGATCAGGGACCCTCTTTTCCGTAGATGTCGCCCATCCCTGCGGTCAGATCCCTTGTCTCTCACCCCTCGGATGCTCATGAAATTTGTCTCAGATGTACCTTCCCCAGGCCAGACATGCATTTGCATGGAGTGGTATAGAGACCGACACCAAGAGTGACTCCTGTTCACGTGGCTGGTTTGCAGAGGAGGGAAGTTGAGATGAGGTGAGCAGGTCTGGGTGAAGGGGCAGGCGGGTGAGGAGTCTGAGAAACACGAGAACTGCCAGGACAGGAAGAGAGTTTGTTTGCTGGTGAAGAGCGCTTGGAAGAGAGTGGAGCTGAGCTCTCAGAAATGTGGATGGAGCTGGGAGAATGGAGCTGGGTTGCCCCTGTCACCTGCATATCCCCGGGAGAGCACGGCCAGCCAGCCGCCTCGCCAGCATCACGGGCAGGCTTGCCTCCAGCGGGGAGGCAGGTACAAAGGCCCAGGTGGCGTCCCTCCCCAGCACCATCCCCACGCCAGCCCTCTGTTTACTGGACGGACTCCCGGACGTTTTGGCAAATCCACAGAGACTCAGCCTTTTCAAGGTCTGGGCAGGGCTGTGGCCTCTTTTAGCTCCACCTTCTTTCCCGATGGCTAAGGCAGGCACCAGAATGCCTGTGAAATTCTTGAGGAAAATTATTTCTGCCTTCCCCCATGGGACCTAGCAGCGCAAGGCCTCCAGTCCACAGCCCACAGGAAACCCGTCTGACGTCCCTTCCCATTCCTATTCTTCTCTTTGTAAGCTGACAGACGATTTACTGAGCCAAGTCAGGAAAACTGCAAGCTTCTTGCAGGAGTAGCTTAAGAGCTGGAAAGGCTCCATCAAGAGCACAGAAGGATTAAGTCTCCCGGGCCCTGGGGCTGATGGCTCAGTTACTTGATAACACTGATTATTTGTAAGATATCTTTCCACCATTCTTTGCATCCTCCACAAATACTCTAAGTAAGGGTGGTGACTGCTCCCTGCATCTCCGCTCCATCTTCAAAACGTGGAAAACGGAGCCCCTGGGATGTTCAATATCTTTCCCAAGGTTACACGGCCCCGCCGTTAGCAACACGGAAACCCTGGCATTTAGGCTTCCTCCCACACAGACGTTCCTAACCTATGACTTGGCTCCCTTGTGGGGTGGGGTTGTCTTGTGGACGGAAAGCCAAGTTGGATGCAAAGCTGAGAAACATGCCCCTCTCTGAGAGCCAACGCCACCGAACAATAGCCAGTCATTCCTCATTCCTCGGAGTGGAAATGATTCACTCGTCTCTCGGTGTGAACCCTGGATCAAGTAAACAGCCAGGGTCGCGGCTCTTGTTGCAGGAGACTCAGCGGCTGTCCCGGGACCTGGGACCACTGAGCCGATGCTCTGGCTCCCGGAGACATTTCAGCAGCAGCTCCAGGGGCTGGGGGCAGTGGGAAGCAGACGCCCTCTCCTCCTGCCCTAGGGCCCGCGCGGAGGAGGTTGGGGTGGTGGTTGGAGCTCACCATCACATCCCTAGTAATGAGTTTGGCTCCCTGCCCAGGCTCCTGCCGCCAAACTCGCCGTAGGTTTTGTTGTTTTATCGGCCTCTTGGGTCCCGAGAACCGGTCTTCTGAAAGCTGGGAAAGGCAGCATTTGGTTGGCACAGGGAAGGGGGCATATTTACAGAATCCCCCTAAACCCTTGCTCCCGGCCAAAACATCTCCCCTACTTGACCATGACAAGCGGGGAGAGGGGTGTGGGTTTCTATCAGGAGCCCCAGCTGAGCTCCGGAGAAGAGGCCCTGGCCTCCCCGTGCCATTCTGAAAGGAGAATGGAGAGATTCGCTTATTGCTTGCACCTTTGTGAGCCTCCCTGCCTGCTCCGGTCTCGGGCAGGCCCTGCGTGAGGCCCCAGGCCGCAGGCTCAGCTGGCTGCTTACCACACCCCCAGAGGAACCCCTTGGAGTCCAGGCTGTGTCTCAGAGCAGGTGAAGCACAAGGGTCACGATTCAAGCTCTCGGAACCCACGTGGCCCAAATANGGCCTCCCCGTGCCATTCTGAAAGGAGAATGGAGAGATTCGCTTATTGCTTGCACCTTTGTGAGCCTCCCTGCCTGCTCCCGTCTCAGGCAGGCCCTGCGTGAGGCCCCAGGCCGCAGGCTCAGCTGGCTGCTTACCACACCCCGAGAGGAACCCCTTGGAGTCCAGGCTGTGTCTCAGAGCAGGTGAAGCACGAGGGTCACGATTCAAGCTCTCGGAACCCACGTGGCCCAAATAGGTAGGTTCTGGAGAATTTTTCAGAGGCCACAGTGCTGATGTTTGCAGAGCATCTTTAGGAAAATACAAACCACATCGTCGTACATCCTTCTGAACCATTGAGCCTTGCCTGCTTGTGGATGCAGAGCATGGCAAATAGCTCAAAGTTGGACAAGACCTCCTAAGACCACCTGGTCCTGCCCTCCTGCCCTCAGGTAGGAGCCTGTTTGCATAACAAAGAGCACCTGAGCTTCCAGAGTGCAGTCCTGACCCCAGCTGTTAACTGTTTGACCTCTGAGCTTTAGTTTCCTCATGTGTAAAATGAAGACAGTTATAATACCTGCCTCGTGAGACTGTAATGAGAATTAAATGAAATCATTTGCTTTTGAACAAAAATGTACTGAATGCCTACTATGCACCATTTGCTGGGTATATAGTAGTGAAAAGTCAACACTGCCTGCCCTAGAGAAGATTATACCTTAATATGGGAAGAACGATGAGAAAATAATGAGAAAGCACAATATACAGTATATTTAGAAGATAACAAGTGATAATGAAAAAATAGAGCATAATGAAATAATTTATGAAAAGCGGGTGCTGAGTTTATATGCATTTAAGTACGATTACTACTGTTACTTGTGAGCCTCATGTTTTTTTTTCCTGTGGAGTGGGTAGTAGTAATAAACACTGCGTGGTTGCTGGAAGAACACAGTGAAATCTTGTATGAAAAGTGCTTGCTCTGGTGCTTGGCAACAAAAGTGCTTCCATTATTATTACCAGCATCTTTGAGGATGCCCCCCGAAGCCCACTTCTCCTCTGACTCCTTGGGGGAGTGGAGCTGTCAGGTCAGCCTCCTTTTGAGTGACATGTTTGCAAGGTCAGATGGAGGAAGTGAATGCTGCTCCCTGCCCCCAGCCCTAATCATGGGAAAGAAAATTCTTAGAAGACTAGGCCAGCCGGGCCAAACTAATCTAACTCTGCTGTACACTGCCACCCAGCTGCCTTAGTCACCAGGGAGAGCTTTCCGAGTCCCGTATCATCCAACGGTATGTACTGACCCCTCCTCAAGGCGGGGCTGGGGGAAGTGCTGGTTCCACTCTTACAGCTTGGCAGTATTAACTAAAATGGAACCATTCGCTGTGCCTCGCAGGCTCCCAAGCCCACCTTAATATCCTGCGGTTGCACAGCTCTGCCTTAGATGAACTGTGTGATTTTGAGCAGACCTCAGTTTCCTCAACTGACCCACTGATGCTACTTTGCAAGGTCACTATGCATGTCGGACACGGGGGCTGTGAAGCACTCACTATAGGGCCTGGTGCATAGTAGACGCTCAATAAACGGCAGCCGTGGTTGCTATTACCACNAGAGCCGCATTGCTACTAAGTGGAAAGCTGGGATTGGAATCTGAACCTGTCTGTCTCCAGACCTGGGCTTAGTGAACCACGAGCGCTGAGCCCTGGGCCACCCTCCTCTAAGACTCAGCTGGCTCCTCAGTGACCTTCCCAAGGGAGCTGCAAGGAGCTGCAAGAGAGGAGAGTCGAGGGGACTGAGTTTTCTCTCTTTTCAGCCAAGGTGCTGGGGAGGCGTGGGCCACGGCAGCTGTTCCCCTAGCACATGCTGCCTGGTGCCACGTCCTGCAGGCCTCCTCCTCCCCTCCCCACCCACCGCAGCCCAGACCGCAGAGGATGGGGTGGCCGCCTTTGTGCCACGCAGTCCCCAGCTGAGCCCCCTTCCCAGGCATCGTTGTTTGCCGTGAGCTTTCTGAAGGGGACACAAAGCAGAGTCACTGACGAGGCCAAGAGCAGCTGTGTCAAGCGTGGGGCGTCACGCCGCTGTCAAGCCCATCGCCCGGGCATCCCTTGGAGCCCCCCGGCTCTCCTTCAGAGATGCTGTCTAGGGTCTTTTGTGTGTCCGTCATACCGTTCGGAGCTGGCCGGGCAAAGGTTTCAGCAGTGGGGAGGAAGGCACTGAGCAATGGAGTCATTTTGATCTGGCGAAATTGGAAGAGACGTTTAATGCAATAGTTAACAGCAAACCACGGCTGGGGGGTGCTGGGTGGGTGGGTCGCAATGCTTGTTCTCTGTTTATGGAGCTTATACAATTCCATCAATATNGAGGATGATTGATAGAAAAACCTGGAAAACAGTGTGCTTGGTTCAGTCCTCAAGGAGATGTGTATAAGAGACAGGGGTGGGTGGGTCGCAATGCTTGTTCTCTGTTTATGGAGCTTATACAATTCCATCAATATTGATGCCTGATGCCTTTGATTCTGACACTAATCATTGCTATGAATTAAATTTGCAGCCATATAATTAGGATTGCTATTAATAGGGCCTTGAGCTAAGCTCTACGATGCGGCATGTCTTTTTCTTGATAGAAATGGCATCCTTGGAACTCTGCTAATGGGGCGCACCTGGGATTTGCCAAGAATGACGCGAAAATTATACATTCTATATTTGTATTGGGCCTTTACAAAAATGCCAGCGAGCAAAGGTGAGGCTGGCGGGAAGGTTTTCCCCTGCCCTGTGGCTGTGGGCAGCAATTAGGTATCTCTCTCGCACTTCCAAATCTATAGGAAAGGATATTCCAGAGTCAACTTGCTTGCTCATGGTCCAGCTGCAGAGAGTCAGGGTCTTACTTAAGTTTAACCTAGTTCTAGTTAGCTTAGGCTAAGGGACTGGGCTAAGGGACTCTGGTAATTTTGTTCTCAGACTGTGAGGGGGATATGAACCCACCAAGGGAAGAAGAATGTCTTGGTATGCCCCAAGCTTGGCTGGAATGGGCTGAGCCAAACTCCTATTGAGAGTCCCAATTGGCCACATTTCTAGGGCGATGAGTAAGCATGACCCCCCCACACACTCATAACTGATTCCAAGGGCTCCCATCCAGAGAGCACCAGTGAAGCTCACACCTAAAAGAGTCCACTGCTAGCCTGCTGGGAAAGGACGGGATGTCCAGCGTGATGCGGGTAAACCTCCAGCAGGTCCATTGACTGAGGAGCCCCGTCTTTTATTATCATGAGGTCCCCAGGTCAGCACTCGAGACCCTATGCCCCCATTCAGCCTCTGAGTAATCATGTGTCATGGTGCACGGAAAGGGTCCTCTAATCCTTTTCCAACAACACGTGTGCTGACAGGCCCTGGCCCCTGGGAATAGCAATGTGCACCAGTCGGCATAAGGGATGCATTCGTCCCTGCCCGATTGACCTTCAACCTGAAAATAATTTTTCCTTCCTATCATCATTTATTGATTTTTTTTCCTTTCACATTTTTAAGTCCTTGTGAGAAGACAATGGTTTGAGTTCAAGTCCTAACCTTCCCATTTATTAAACTTGTGATCTTAGCTGAGTTACATAACCTCTTGGAAACTTGGAGTTGCAAGTTTGCATCTTTAAAGCAGGGATAGTAACATCTACTTTATAAGGATCATAATGATTTTAAAGAAGTGCCTGAATTGTTTATCACGGGGCTTCTGTACCTAATGAGAGTCCCCACTTCCCTTCCCCTTTCTCACGTACACACTTAGTGCACAGGACAGCAGGAGGTAGCTCTTGGTACCTCGTAGCTCTTGGTACCCACGGTATTCGGGAGAATGCCACTCTATTTCCCACCTATTTGCAGGGACAGCACATGGAAAACTGATTCTTCCAAACGAATGGTGAGCTGCAGCATCAACTCCAAATGCCTCTGATCTTTTGCTCACTACACACGAGAGGGCTGAACAGGGTTTCCTCACCCCACCACACCCAAGTCTCTGCTGCTTCTCTTTATTTTTAAGTAACCCAGAGTCCTAGGTGGACTGAACACATCCTTGGGTATTCAGGGGCCCTGCGTTCCAGCACGGCTCCCCCGTGCTTAGCGCCTCGAGGCAGAGAGAAAGGGGCGAGAGCGCCTTAGCATCACGTGGAATGGAGGCTCTTTTTCATACAGGAGTCTTACTCAGTTCTGGGTTCAGCCCACACCTCCAGAGTACATTTACCCATTCTGTGTGCAGGCATATGGCAAGGTAAATGTGTAGGCAGACAGCAGGGGCCAGTGGCCAACCTTAGCCAGAGGATGATTGATAGAAAAACCTGGAAAAGAGTGTGCTTGGTTCAGTCCTCAAGGACCCGAATTTGTCACAAATTAGCAAACAACTATTTTACTCTTTGTGCCTGAAGTTGAGAGGGGTAGAGATTCGTGTTGGGGTATTGTTGAGGGGATCACTGTTCTTTTGGTTCTCACCAAGCAGAGAGCATAAATCAGTCGCTTTAATTCTTTAAATTAGCTTGCTGTTGGGCAGGCACCTAGTTACTCATATATGCATTCAAGCACAACCGGCACAGTTAACGCTCATCCCATTATGGCCTCTTGTCACTTGCAAGATCTTGAATGATGCAAGCGAAACCCCCACAGGCTCACCCAGTGAGGTGATGCTCCCATAAGCGCTGCTGAACCTCCAGTCTTCCCAAGAGTCGAACTGCTCTGGAATCCATAAAACACAGAGTAGCTTCAGTCCCAGACAGATTGCTGGTCTCCCCAGAGGAATGGCCACAGTCAGAGAGACAGAGGAAAACATATGCCCAACCTCCCCCCACCATCAAATCAAAGGAATAAAAAATCTGGCTCCTTGGTGCCTCNGCAGCAGCTCCCATTCCCAACCTGGAGTAAGTGGCAACAGAACAAGGTGAGACCTGTCTCTTATACACATCTCTTTGGGGAGCTATTTGTAGGCAGCCTGTCCCAGGCCATAAACAGTGGAAGATAAACCACAGCCAGTGGCCGTACATGCATCCAAGGCCAAGCAGACACAAAGAGTAGGGGCTGGGGGGATCGTGGTGGTGTCTCTGCACGCCCAGTGGCCAGTGGGTCTGGGGTAGCTGCCACCACAGAAGGAGAAGCAAGGGACTGATGCAGAAGTGGATGCCACAGTCCCGGATTTCTGCAAAAGCCAGAGGGAAATCCTACCACGCTCCCTCATTCCCATGGAAGCCTCTTGTCCCTGAACTGTGATCAGAACCCGTGAACTTTCCAGTAAAAAGAGGATGGTTCCCTTTGGCATCATTTTCCGCTGCCAGCTCGTGTTACTACACATATGACTCAGTGCCACTCCTGTCCCATTGATGCTGCTGGATCTTGGAGCCACTGCCTACAAGTGTCTCTGCCTTCTGCCACCCCGAGTCCCTGGGACACCCACCCAGCCCCTCCCTTCTCCCCTCGCCCCTCTCCAGTCCTCTTACCCTTCCTTACGCCCAAGTCCTAGTCTTCCCAATCAATCACTGCCAACTTCTGCCTCATTAAAACTTCAGCCAGGACTCTGGTGGTCCTGGAGGCGATATTTATTTATTTCGGCTTGAAGCAGCACCCACACACAAGCTGCTTATGATGCCACAGGGGCCAACACCTGGAGTCAGCTTTACTCCGTAAAAGGCACCCCTGGGAGAAGAAAACCAAAATCTGAATGGATAATTGGTCTGGTGGAGCTTTCAGATTCTTTCTGCACACACAAACAGCCACCGCAAGCAAAGAACGGAGCAGAGATAGAGGGAGGTGATTGGTGGGGAAGGACTGCCAGCAAAGCCCTGAATAATGAGTGCGTGGAAGAGTCTTCTTCATCCTCAACCCCGTCGTCACGGCAGGACGTGGACAGAAGGTGGAGGTGATGCTCTTTCTCTCCTCCTCCTTTGGTTCCAGACCCCACATCAAATGGATACAAGCAGATGAAAGTGGTATGCTTTTAAAATGTCTGTACACATCAGGCTGCTGGAGATAGTAGCTATTATACCGCGTGTATGTTTTTTTGCAGTAAGCTGCTAAATTATTTATTGGGCACTGGGCTTTAATCTCATAAACCTGCCTGCAGGCCCCAGACACCGGCAGGCTGAGCGCCACATAAAACGCAGACATCGGCCCGGCTGTGCGGAGCACTCTGGTGACTGGGTAGTGAGTCTTCGTTTCTACTCGATCCTTCCCCCCAGATCGGCTCATTAACAGCAGGCAGACCCAGTGAAGAGCCTTCTCGTTTTCCCCTGACTCTGAACTCGGAAGCTGATTTGCATCTTATGTAGTAGACCAGAGCCCCCACCTGAGCACAGAGAGCCAGGGCGTGGTGATAAGGAGCTGTCCCAGAGGCTGAGGGATGGGCGCCCTTTGAGAGAGCGGTTGAGCCCAAGACCTCTGGATGTTGCTGGGATCGTCCAGAGCTAAATCCCTAAGCTGTGAGTGCTTCTGGTTATCCCAACTTACTGAGAGATGACCCTGAACGAACCCTTGCCACTTGGGCATCAATTTGTCCCCTTTAAGTCAAAGTGACTCTGCTCTCCTCCCTGGTTCCAGTCCAGAAGGTAGCTCTCTCAGTATAAATCTCCTGGTCATTCTCTGAATGCCAAGATACTAAGAACCCCCTTGAACTCAATGGTTTGAGGTACAAAGAGCTTTCATATATACAGCACCCATTTTGAGCTCATCTAGTAATCCTAACAACCCCACACAGGCTGTGATCTTACAGATGAGAAAGCTGGCCCAGCGGAATCAAGTGGTTTACCCAGCATCACCCAGCGACAGCACTGTGATCAGACCCTGGCTGCCCACCCTTTGTGCATTCTAGATAGGGAGGCTCACGGGCGCTAAGCTAGCGTGGAAACTGAGGCAGCAACCATCTCGGACACCCGAGCTGCCCAGGGCTGGCTGTGTGGGAGCCGTGTTAACAGCCATGCCCTTGTCCCACACATGTGAGTACAAGAAGGCTATGCTTTCCAGATCCTGGGCCTCTCCCCTCCTTGAGCAGGTGAAGCAGTGCCAGGCCTTGTCTGGGTTTCATCATTCACCGTGCTGCAGCCGCCAGCACCTTATACCTCTCCCTCGCAAAGTCAGAGGGGCGGGGACGCCCGCTAGGAGGATGTGGCAGGAGCTGAATGCACCGGATTTTTCACCAGTGTTCCGGGATTCAGGAGCGTTCACGATCTGGCCCCACTAATGTTCTGCAAACGTCGGTATGTCCATAGAGGGCCCATTACTCTCACCAGATTCTCAGGGCGGTCTGTNAGACCCCACATCAAATGGATACAAGCAGATGAAAGTGGTATGCTTTTAAAATGTCTGTACACATCAGGCTGCTGGAGATAGTAGCTATTATACCGCGTGTATGTTTTTTTGCAGTAAGCTGCTAAATTATTTATTGGGCACTGGGCTTTAATCTCATAAACCTGCCTGCAGGCCCCAGACACCGGCAGGCTGAGCGCCACATAAAACGCAGACATCGGCCCGGCTGTGCGGAGCACTCTGGTGACTGGGTAGTGAGTCTTCGTTTCTACTCGATCCTTCCCCCCAGATCGGCTCATTAACAGCAGGCAGACCCAGTGAAGAGCCTTCTCGTTTTCCCCTGACTCTGAACTCGGAAGCTGATTTGCATCTTATGTAGTAGACCAGAGCCCCCACCTGAGCACAGAGAGCCAGGGCGTGGTGATAAGGAGCTGTCCCAGAGGCTGAGGGATGGGCGCCCTTTGAGAGAGCGGTTGAGCCCAAGACCTCTGGATGTTGCTGGGATCGTCCAGAGCTAAATCCCTAAGCTGTGAGTGCTTCTGGTTATCCCAACTTACTGAGAGATGACCCTGAACGAACCCTTGCCACTTGGGCATCAATTTGTCCCCTTTAAGTCAAAGTGACTCTGCTCTCCTCCCTGGTTCCAGTCCAGAAGGTAGCTCTCTCAGTATAAATCTCCTGGTCATTCTCTGAATGCCAAGATACTAAGAACCCCCTTGAACTCAATGGTTTGAGGTACAAAGAGCTTTCATATATACAGCACCCATTTTGAGCTCATCTAGTAATCCTAACAACCCCACACAGGCTGTGATCTTACAGATGAGAAAGCTGGCCCAGCGGAATCAAGTGGTTTACCCAGCATCACCCAGCGACAGCACTGTGATCAGACCCTGGCTGCCCACCCTTTGTGCATTCTAGATAGGGAGGCTCACGGGCGCTAAGCTAGCGTGGAAACTGAGGCAGCAACCATCTCGGACACCCGAGCTGCCCAGGGCTGGCTGTGTGGGAGCCGTGTTAACAGCCATGCCCTTGTCCCACACATGTGAGTACAAGAAGGCTATGCTTTCCAGATCCTGGGCCTCTCCCCTCCTTGAGCAGGTGAAGCAGTGCCAGGCCTTGTCTGGGTTTCATCATTCACCGTGCTGCAGCCGCCAGCACCTTATACCTCTCCCTCGCAAAGTCAGAGGGGCGGGGACGCCCGCTAGGAGGATGTGGCAGGAGCTGAATGCACCGGATTTTTCACCAGTGTTCCGGGATTCAGGAGCGTTCACGATCTGGCCCCACTAATGTTCTGCAAACGTCGGTATGTCCATAGAGGGCCCATTACTCTCACCAGATTCTCAGGGCGGTCTGTGACCCTACAGTGCTGACTCTGATCTGTTAGCATATACAGCTTTAATTGGAGGGCGAGGGCTTCCCAGTGGTGCGTTAGCTCCTGCTGTACAGCAGTGTGAGTCGGCAGTAGGTGCTCACATAGCCCCTCCTTCCGCAGCCTCCCTCCCAAGCCCCAAGCCCGCCGCTCTAGGTCATCACAGAGCACCGAGCTGAGCTCCCTGGGTTGCACAGCAGCGCCCCATGCGCTGTTTTATACGGCAGTGTGGTTCTCTCAATTTTTCCCTCGTGGCTTTTAGGCAGTGTACCTTTGAGCCCTAGGGCGATGACGCCAGTCCCCCAGTTCCATCCTCCTTCAGTCAAAGCATCTTGCTCTCATCTACTTAATATGTGTCAGGGTTACCAGTGTGATTCCTTTGTTGTTTAAAAAGTAAGTTCAAATGACAGGTGATGAAATCTCGGCCCCACCTGAGCATCGAGTGGTGTGCACCTCTTGTAACAGGCATGCCCGTACCACACTCACCGCCTACCATGCATGCACGCACATATTAGACACAGGTGTGTGCACATGAACACATGTGCAAGTGTGTGTTCTCACACGCACACAACAGCAGCAGCAGCTCCCATTCCCAACCTGGAGTAAGTGGCAACAGAACAAGGTGAGACAGAAGGAGCCCAGATCAAGGCCAAGAGGCGAGTGAGAGCCGGGGCATGGGGACTAGACCAGGCCTGTGGGAAGACCACGCAGGCAGGAGACAGAGCACCGGTCCCTGTCCTGGTTGTAAAGCCAAATCGGACAGCACAGGCTAGGACCGGAGGACAAATGGGTGGGTCCACATGAGTGTCTAGAGGACTAGCCCAGGCCAGAGGCAGGCGTCCTGATTGTTGAGCCCGTGCTTCCAAGCCCAGGCTGAGGCCAGGGACAGGGGTACGTACGGGGAGGGCATGAGTTACTCCTAGAACCTTGATGCGTCTCTGTGGCCTTTCCACCTTGGGACTTTGTGTGCCATCCTCTCATACTAGAAACACTTTCTTCCCCTTGCCCACCTAACACCTTCTCATTGTCAAGATGCCTTGACATCACCTCCTCCAGGAAGCCCCCTGCCCCCGCTTTGTGTGCTCCATGGAGCCCCATCACGCAGCTATCAGAGTAGAGAACACAGTGGTTAAGAGATGGCCTGGGTCCACTCCTGACTCTGCCCCTTGGTACCTGGGTGACATTGTAGGAATCACGCCACCTCTCTATGCCTGCTGCTTCATCTGCAAACTAGAAATAATGAAAGCTTCTCTCTCACAGCCTTGTTGAATTAGTTACATGAGNACTGAGAGCTGATGACCCAGAGAAGCGGAGGAATGCTCCGCATGCATTTGCTTCCCACCTGTGAGAACAAAGCTTAATTGGACTTTGGGGTCTGGAGGGGCCCAGACCCTGATTTTAGAGGCGTTGGGAAGTTTGCCTGCTTGGCTGGGACCATCTGCTGGGCCCCTGGGAGTCTGGAGGAGCAACCGAGACTTACTGAGAAGCTGGGCTTGAGATTNAACAAAGCTTAATTGGACTTTGGGGTCTGGAGGGGCCCAGACCCTGATTTTAGAGGCGTTGGGAAGTTTGCCTGCTTGGCTGGGACCATCTGCTGGGCCCCTGGGAGTCTGGAGGAGCAACCGAGACTTACTGAGAAGCTGGGCTTGAGATTCTTTCCAGAATCTCCCTGGAATTACATGATGTATGTGTGGTACACACGTATGTGTGAGTGTGATATGCATGTGTCTGTGCATGTACACGTGTTTATGTATGTGGGTGCGGTGTGTCTGTGTGTCTCTGTGTATGTGCATGTGTGATCGGTGTGTGGTTTTTATGTGTGTGTGTGTGAGCATGCATGCTTGTGTGCGTGCACTCCTCCCAGCTTCTCTCCATCAAGGGCCCTCCCGGGGTGGGTGAGGCAGCCAGGGCTGTGGGTGGGAGGGTTAGCTGGGCGAGCCCAGTATCTGACTCTGCACCTCTTATCCCATTTCCATCATGTCAACAGCTTTCAGAATTGACTGAAGCATAACCACTCGCCTCACCCCCAGCCTGTGCCCCCTCCCCACCCCGCCTATGCCCGCCCATCAGAGGCCCAGGGGTGCGACGAGTAAGTCGGGCTAATAACACTACACCCGCCTCGTGTGGGGTTGCCCTTGGTATATACCTCGCTCGACATGCTTCTGAAGCCGCGGGTGGGGATGGGAGGCAGGACCTTATTGCCAAACCCGTTTGGCTGGAGCTGTCACCTGTGTTCCTCCTCCACTGCAGACACCCCGTGCAGCTCCTCCCCCGGCAAACTGAATAGCTTAGTGCCAGCAAGGAGACGCAGAGTCTAAGGAAGATGTCCAGGGTGGCAGCAAAGAGCAGGGCACGCCTCCCTTTCCTCCTGCCCATCTCACCCCACCCCACACCCATCCTTAAGGCCAGTCATTCCTCATTCCTAAGGTGGAGGCCAGCATGTGAGCATCTGGAGAGATCAGGAATGAAAGTCAGGCTCATGTCAGAACCTTCTAGAATATCACTGTCCCAGAGAACTTTCTGTGATAAGGGAAATGTTTATGTCTCTTCCAGCCAGTACCGTAGCCACTACCCCCACAGGTGCCTCCTGGGAGGCTGACACACATCAGCACTCCTGAAAAACTGAATCTCCTGATTTTCCCGAATTTTAATTAACTGTGTAAGTAGCTCCATGTGGCTAGTGGCTAGCCTACTGGATGATGCCGTTTGGGAATATGCAATAGAAAGAACCCAAAAGTCTAGGACACCTTTCAAGCCTGAAAGAGAATCCTCCGGCTCTCAATCCCAATTTAAAAGTTGGGGGCAGGGGGTGGGGAGTTTTGTCAGATGCCTAGGCAGAGTTTATTTTCCATCAGACCCCAGAATGAGCCGCATTTTCAGCCTACAGCTCGCGATCTGCTGCTTCCTATGATCTGTTCCCCAGGCGAAAGACACTGAGGGCGGGAACAGGAGGGAGATGTGTATAAGAGACAGCTATATGGATCTATAAATTCTCTACTATACCATTCTGTGATTCAACATCATCAGCTTGGGTTCACAGAACTTGAAACTGCTGAACTGACCTCTGTACACAGACACAGATATTGGAGATGTGAAAATATTTTTCTAAAGCTGGTAAAACCCAAATAAAGTCTGCAGTTGCATTAATAGTGGCTATCAGTGGTTTTTTAGATTTGACAAACGTACCATAGTAATGTGAGATGCTAACAGGAGAAAGAACTCGGTGAGGATTGTGTGGGAACACTGTAATATCTTTGCAACTTTTCTGCAAATCTAGAATTATTCAAAAACGAAGCATTTATTTAAGAAAAAATTTTAATATATACTTTCCTCACTTGGGTGTAAGTGAAAGAAACACTGAGTTTAAACTAAACAGGTGTATTACAAGATGACATTTTGTCAGCCCTTTCATTTCAGAAAAGACAGGTTAATTCTGCTATCGCCAAAATGTTTGCACCATCAGATCATGGTCACTTTGTACACTTGAACACTTTGTATTCCCTCTCTTAATGTGGGAAGGGTCGCAGAATTTGAAGAATTCACATTCTTGGAAAACTCCAGATTGCATGCCTTGAACCATGACAGTAATTAGTAGAAAATACAATAAAATACTAGGAGTAGGACAAACTCTAGGGAGAATTTTCCTTAGAAAATGACCAAACCAGGGAACCTCAAGTGTGGACCAAGCATCAGTGAGTCACTGTATATTGGATTTCCTACTACCTGTTCACACTAGCATGTCAATTAGGCTTAAGCTGGGTGCGATCATCATTAGGCTAGCCCTTTCTTTTCTTTCTCACTTAGCCACCTTATTGAACTCATAGTGGTAGCTTCAAAAGAGACTTAGAATGACCTGGCCCATTCTCTTCCTGAGTCCCATAGGCAGGTTTCAAATGACACAAGGACACACGGGCACAAATACTTTGAATAAATTGCTACAAGATTATAAAGTATAATTACTACTGATATCACGACCAGCCACTTGGCTAAGGTCAACCCACTGCATAGACCATGGACGATTCTAAACTCCAAAGAATCTGGCATGGACTCTTTGTAACTTTATTATGGACAGTGGTGAACTCCATGTAAGAAAATGTTTAATAAACAAACCATTACAATGTGAACTCTTTAGTCCCCAGCCAGTAGTCAGGCTCTTTCCTCTTCAGAAAGAGCAAAACCAGAAGAGAGAGCCTTCGTTTACCAATTGGAAAAGGGAGCAGAGAAAAGCCTGCCTTTATTCCTGGGGGAAAATAATGTAACTGTTATAAGCTGCTGTATTACATCAAATTAAAAGCATTTTTTCTGAATTAAGAGAAAATTGAGTGGGAAAATGCTTCCTTTTGGAAATTTAATTCCCAATTGAGTATTTATATGCTGATAGTCTTCCCAAGTACACAATCGTAAACTGCTTCACGTGCCAATAGCATCAACCAGGACAGGAAAAGAGGCGTTCTTTAGACAGTCATTTTCCTCCCAATCTTACACTCTTCACAACCCCAACTTCTAGTCCTTGTGATCTCACGAAAGCCCAAGCCAGCTCCTTTAAAAACAGATTGGCACAAAATAATCAAGTTCCATGATGAATATCAACAAAATCCATGGCCATGAATGGGAATGAAGGAGAACGTTTCATTTCATATTTAAAATGTTAAATTGAGTACTTACAATTCCCCTGATTTAGCTTTTTTAATTAAAAAATTCAAGCTTTATTCAACATTTGCATATTCATGCCTCTATAATGTACACTGATTGCATTAAAGGCGGAGAAAAAGCATGTAAGTACAGTACAAATATAGTTACTCATCAAGTGCATCATCTATGTGTGCATAGATAAATATTTCCAAACAAATTAACATACGCCCCAGCACAGGTGCCCTGGCCTCACAGCTCCCTCCAGCTATTTCAGTCCGACTTTCCTTTCCACCAAGTTTCCAGAGCCAGAGCACCAGTTTAAAGTTTTTATAATTTGCTGATTTGTAGGCTTGGTGGGTCCCTTTGCCAAAGGCTCTGATCAGTGACTAACCCTTCTGATGAGCAATAGACAGGGAAGAAAACATTCAGCTGCACTTTTTACTGCAAACCAAAAGTACGGTTCCACAATTCAACAAAGACTGCCAATGTCTAGTTTGTGGCCTTCAGTCACAGGAAGGGGCATTTCCCATGCCTGTGAAGAGAATGCCCCTGACCAGGCATAGCTGGCCCTGTTAATGGCCCACCAATAGCTGGCATCCCCTGACTTCATGCTTACAGAATCATGCCTGTCTGCAGCTCCAGTGTCCCCGACGCTTAGAAGTAAGTTGTGCTTTGTCTAAGCCAGAGGCTGGCAAATGACCCCTGGGTCAAATCCAGCCCACCACCTGGTTTTGTCCATAAAATTTTACGGGAACACAGACCTACCCACTCATTTGCTTGCTGTCTGTGGCTGCTTTCACACTCTAAGGACAGATTTGAGTAGCTGCAACAGAGAGCATATGGCCTGCAAGGCCTCAAATATTTACTGCCTGGCCCTTGCCACGCCCTGGTCCAAGTCAACTCCAGCCCAATTTCCCAGCCTCCCTTGCAGCTAGGAACATGCTGAATTATATTTGGCAATGGCACCCACTCCAGTACTCTTACCTGGAAAATCCCATGGACAGAGGAGCCTGGTGGGCTGCAGTCCATGGGGTCGCTAAGAGTTGGACACGACTGAGCGACTTGACTTTCACTTTTCACTTTCATGCATTGGAGAAGGAAATGGCAACCCACTCCAGTGTTCTTGCCTGGAGAATCCCAGGGACGGGGGAGCCTGATGGGCTGCCGTCTATGGGGTCACACAGAGTTGGACACGACTGAAGTGACTTAGCAGCAGCA
>SJYW01003571.1:30786-49508 GCA_006410735.1 Raphicerus campestris
CGGCGTGGGACCCTCGGAGGCAGTGGGGCTGGGGGCGCCATGCAGAGCAGGGCCGCAGCTGCAGACCTCTGCTCGCCCTCGTCTCTGCCCCTTCATTTCTTTGCAGTCAGCAGAGTCAAAGAGGCCCTGCGGCCCTCTTTCCTGGTCCCCTCTGCTCCCCATCCCCTGCTGCGGGAGCTTAAGAGGGAAAGAAGGGAAACCGGGACGCCGAGCGAGGGTGAAATGAAATGTTAGCGACATTCAAGGCAGTGACTTCCTGGGCCCCTCACTGGGCCCCCTCCCGATCCGGGATGAGCCTGTCTGGTCTCTGAGCTGTCGGCAACTTCTTCCCTGCCTTGAGCCGTCAGACCCTCGGTCCTGCACGCTCTCCCCTGCTCCCAGGAACACAAGAACACGTGTGGCCAGTCCATCTGTGACCGGAAGGGGAGGAAGCCCCAGAAGAGCTTGCGCTCCCTACCCCAGATTGGATGAATTCCACCTTCCTCCCAGTCCTCAACCTTCCCAGTTCCTCTGGGGACACAACAGGAAGAGGGGAAAAGCCCTCTTTCTGGGCCAGAGGTTGGCAGTCCCGGCTGGATCCCGCAGGAAGAGAAAGCCCGGCAGGAGGGACGTCTTCCTCCTTCCTTCGGATCCCAGAAGGGCATCCTCTGTTGGCTTCTGCAGCCAGAGGACTGACCACCCTGTGAAGCTGTGCTCATTCATCACCCAGCAGCGGATGGAGCCTCCTTCAACAGAGGCTAGCTGTCCCTCTCAGGGTCGGAGGCCACCAGGAGTCCAGAACGCAGAGCCTGCACACGTCATCTCACCAGGGAGGCAGCTCTGCGAGCCCCTTTGCTTTGCCCCACCTGCAGAGACAGCTGAAAACGCCCCCATTTTGCTGCCAGCCAGCAGAATGATGGCAGATACCCCTTGGTTTCCTTCTCTGCAAAATAAGGAAATTGCGTGGGAAGGCTCTTCTTAAGCTGACCTTCCATGAATGTCATTCCAAAAAAAAACTCCACTTCTGTGGGCCAAGCAAGGGGCTTTTAATCGCTGTGGAAGGGCAGCAACATTCTCTTGCTATTATCTTGGTGGCTCTGATTTCTCAAGGAAGAGAGAGGAGCCGGCTCTTGGTTTGAGTTGGAGTCACTCACTGCCTCTCCAGTTCTGCGCTTTGGAACTGGGCTGAGCTAGACTGAACAGGCCGTGGCGGGGGACAGAGGACCGATATTAGTGAATTCGCGGTTGTTTGTGCAGCAGTGAGAGCAGGGAGGAGCCGGAGTGAGGTAATAGAACTTCCTAAATCGGTACACTCTCCGGGGAATGGAGCATTTCAGCATTTCCTTTCCTAGCTGAGTTTCCAAATAAGAAAGTTGGAGGGGCACATTTGCATCTTGAAAGTTGTTTTTCAGGACGTGGATTTAAAAATACACATTCTCCTCCTACCTACTGGCACACCACCACCTCGGCTGATGCCCAGACCCCCTCTCTTCCCACCAGGTCCGTGGGGGCTGGCCTACAGATGGGAGGAGGAGGTGGTTCTGGGAGGAGAGGGGGGTCTGGCAGAAACCAGGGGTGAAATTCCCCTCCCAGCCGCTCACTGACTTCTGACCTCTGCACCTTTCTTGCTAGGATCCCTAAATTACTGAGCTGTCTAAGCCTCCCTTGGGGGGAGGGAGGCAGTCAGGGCTGCTGGGAGGTAGAGCAGGGAAAGTATGAGGGGAAGGTCAGGGGTCGTTTCACAGTATGTTTTGGCAAAGGAGGCCCGTGGAGCAACCAGTGGGATCGGACTTTCATCCTTCCAGAGCTTCCCTCCCAAGGCAAACAAAGGCTGTCACTGGAGCGGTGATTGGGAGCATGTGCTCTGGGGAACCAGAGCTCAGGGGCTCAGCCTTCAGGGCCAGCGACCTGGGGGAAGGGTTAGATAACGGTCTCCCCCGCATCCCGCCTGCCCCCAGGCTCCTCAGCCCAGGGAGGTGACGGAAGTGCCTGGGAAGGCCACAGCTGGGACCACAGAGGCTCAGCCAAGCGGGCGGCTGGTGTCCTCAGGGTCCAGCCAGGACGCAGCTTCCACAGCGCTCTGATAGCTTCCAGCATCACCATGCGGCTCCAGAGAAGCACCGTGCGTGTCTGTCTTCTGTGCGGGCAAAATCAGGTCTGAAAGGAAAGAAGAGGTGGTGGTGAGCTCGGGCCTGGTTAGTTAGCTCGTGTTCCTCGTTCAGTCCTGCCCAGCTCTTTGCGATCCCATGGCTCCTCTGCCCATGGGATTCTCCAGGCAAGAATACTGGAGTGGGTGGCTGTTCCCTTCTCCAGGGGGTCTTCCCAGCCCTGGGATCTCAACTGAGTCTTTCACAGGCAGATTCTTTACCATCTGAGCCATGAGGGAAGCCCGGAGGTCAGTGCTGGGATGGCTTGGAAGGCTGGGAGTTTGAGAGTCCAGAAGAACCAGCCCCCACCAGCCCCCCTCAAGCCCGGGCAGTGGGGAGACACCAAACACTTGACCTACCATAACCAGAGCCAGTAGGACTCTTCCCCCAGCTTAGATGTCTTCTCCCCCAGCTCCCCTTGGCTGCTTCAGCATGCAGGGCGGTAGTGGCAAATCCTCCTGAAAGGCAGGCACTCCCCAGCTCGAGCTGGTCTTAACTGGAACCAAGTCTCCAAAGACAGGGCCGTGGCATCACATGATCGCTGTCTTCGTTGCTTTGTCTGCCACTTGCTCACTGCCTGACTTTGGGCAAGGCCCTTGGCCACTGTGACTCGGGGGTCCTCCTCTGTGAAATGGGGATATCGCTCGTGCCCCCTGGTGTGCGCACAGCTGTCCCGTGAAAGCAGATGCAGAGAGCACAGGGCTGGCTGGATCGGTGTCGGCTCTTCCGGTTCTGTCTTGCCTCCCAGCTCTGTCTCAGGAACGTGCACACAGTGACCATCCAGCCCCCAGGTAGCCATGGCCACCGCATGCCAAGGAGTGGGCTGAGCGATGACCCCTTACCCTGCTCATCCTGCTTGTAGCCTTCCGGGCCAGGAGGTGGCCACTCAGACCTTCTGTACCTAGCCCCTCTCCCCCTCCCTGAAGCAGAGGCGTTTCCTCCACTGACAGTCTGAAGACAGGTCATTTTTCTTCTCTTCCCATATAACGGCCTTTACTCCCCTACCCACCACCCCCCTTTCCAAGCCTTAATGACTTTAACATACACATAGTTCTGAAAAAAAAAAAAAAAACACAAGCCCCCTGTGAGCTGCCCAGACCCCTTGTAGTGGAGGAGAAATAACCCAAGCACATGTCCACAAGTCACCGCCGGCGATGACAGGGGTCCGCACGCCGATTTCCTCCTGTGTTTGAAGCTGGAGCAGGGGGGTGGGGCGGCAGGGAGGTGACGGAGGGCCTGGGCATTCGGTGGTTCCCTTTGATCCTCCTAGAAACGCTGTAGCATTTAGGGAAATATTTCACCCTGAGAAATCTAAAGTGTAAGAAAGACAGGCTGGGCGGGTGTCAGGGACGATGATGGAGGGAGATTGCTACCAGATGACCTTTTCTCTCCTTGAGAGTCTGAATCTCTGCTGTCTTGCTTCTCTGGGATGGGGAGGGAGGAGACAGTCTCTGAGGGGAGACATTAGCTCAGAGTATTTATGGATCTGCTGAGGCCTGCTACCCCGACCCACATGCGTGGCTTCTACCTCCAGCTTCCCTGTGGTTCGCCTGACAGAGAGAGAGACATGGAGGCCCACGGAGCCCAGGGCCCTCATCTTCCCAGTCCAGACGGCATCCAGGGTGACCCTGTCCCCCTACCACCCTCAGGGCTGTGTGCCGGCCTCCAGGGCTGTCACCTTGTCTGTGAAAGAACATCCAGGGGATGGTCTGCTAGGAGGTGGAAGACAGGCTCCGCCTGCCTCTTGATTGTATCCCCAGCCCTGCATCTACCCACACGGGGCCTGGAGCAGGAGCTGACCTGCAGGAGGGAGGATCCAGCAGAAGGGAGAGATGGCACGGGGCTGGGGCCCTGCTGCACCCCCAGGCGTGAAAAGGGAGCTGGCCAGAATCCAAGTTTTCCTCTAAATCAGAAGCAAAGGCACCCACACGGCAACCTTACCCTTTGACCAAAGACGGGAACGTGCCTGTCTGACCTCACATTATTGGGGCAATTATCATCATTATTGGTAACATCACCATCATCATTCTGTAATTGACCAGTTTCAATGGCAGGGAGGCCCAGGCCTCCTCTGGGCTTTTGTGTTCCAAGAAAATGAGTTGTGGCAGCCTCCCCACCTCTCTACTTGTCCTTAGCAACCACAGGGCCTCTTCCATGCCCGGTCACCTGAGACTCTCTGGCCCCGGTCCAGGGCCTGTATCCTTGTGTGGGGACACCGCCTAGCGGGGTTAGGTTCCCTGGGCAAACGGGGAGGGCTCTTTGTTGGGAGATGGCATATGTCTCCCTCCTTCCAGACAAGAACAAGATTCAATCCAGGCCCCAAGCCAGTGGTTCTCAGGCTTGAATGTGCCTCAGGGTCACCTGGAGAGCTGGTTGGACTGCAGATTGCTAGGCCCTGTCCGGGAGTCTCAGATTTCATGGAGCGGGGCATGGGGCCCAAGAACATGTCTTTCCCAGATGCTGATTTTTGCCAAGTCCCCAAATGATGCTGACGCTCTTGTAGGGACTGCACTTTGCAAACCACGGCTCTAAATCATCCTCAGTTGAGTATGAAAGGGTTGAGTCACTTGCACTCTTTTCTCTTCCCATCCTCCTTGAGACGGTGTTTACACTGCACCTCATTCCACGGCCTCAAAATCCGGGGGCTGAGGGCCCAGGTGCTGCAGGAGGTGGGGAGCACTGCTAGCCCTCACACCTCAGGGCCCCTTGGAGAGAAGGCAGAGGCAGGCAACACACCCTCCCCACCCCCTGAAGACTGATGCCTTCAGTTGGCATTTCGGCGAGCCTTCCTCCGGGGGAGGCCGAGGCCAGCCTGACTCACTATACAAACCTTTGTTGGGAACCCTGGGCCTCGGCCAAGCCCTCCTCCCTGCTTCTTGCCCACCTGTTCCTCTAGCTGAGCTTCGGGCTCCGCAGAGGATGACAGGCTCTCTGTGCCCACTGTCCCCACCCCCCGGGGTGCCCACTGTCTGCACATGTTCTCAAAGCGCGGCTCCCACAAGTCTGTGCCATAGCCTCCCATGCATCCCCGCCCACTGTGGAGCTCAGGGATCCTCCAGAAGCTGCGTCCTGGGAACAGGGCCGTTTCTCTCTCTCTGCTCTTACATCACACCTCTGGAGGAAAAGGAGGGCGGCGGGCCGGAGCTGACCCGCGGTGGCCTGCTCCTGTCTGGCAGAGACCAGGCTAGCTGTGTTCCTCATGGTCTCCCATAAGCAGGAGTGTTTGCCCCCTTGATACTTGCTCTGGTCCTCTGGGGAAGGCCCCAAGCTTGTGTAGTTTTTTGTTTTTTTTTAAATTTTAACTGGAGGATAGTTAAAATATTGTGATGGGGTTTTTTGCCATANAACCAGAGCCAGTAGGACTCTTCCCCCAGCTTAGATGTCTTCTCCCCCAGCTCCCCTTGGCTGCTTCAGCATGCAGAGCGGTAGTGGCAAATCCTCCTGAAAGGCAGGCACTCCCCAGCTCGAGCTGGTCTTAACTGGAACCAAGTCTCCAAAGACAGGGCCGTGGCATCACATGATCGCTGTCTTCGTTGCTTTGTCTGCCACTTGCTCACTGCCTGACTTTGGGCAAGGCCCTTGGCCACTGTGACTCGGGGGTCCTCCTCTGTGAAATGGGGATATCGCTCGTGCCCCCTGGTGTGCGCACAGCTGTCCCGTGAAAGCAGATGCAGAGAGCACAGGGCTGGCTGGATCGGTGTCGGCTCTTCCGGTTCTGTCTTGCCTCCCAGCTCTGTCTCAGGAACGTGCACACAGTGACCATCCAGCCCCCAGGTAGCCATGGCCACCGCATGCCAAGGAGTGGGCTGAGCGATGACCCCTTACCCTGCTCATCCTGCTTGTAGCCTTCCGGGCCAGGAGGTGGCCACTCAGACCTTCTGTACCTAGCCCCTCTCCCCCTCCCTGAAGCAGAGGCGTTTCCTCCACTGACAGTCTGAAGACAGGTCATTTTTCTTCTCTTCCCATATAACGGCCTTTACTCCCCTACCCACCACCCCCCTTTCCAAGCCTTAATGACTTTAACATACACATAGTTCTGAAAAAAAAAAAACAAAAACACAAGCCCCCTGTGAGCTGCCCAGACCCCTTGTAGTGGAGGAGAAATAACCCAAGCACATGTCCACAAGTCACCGCCGGCGATGACAGGGGTCCGCGCGCCGATTTCCTCCTGTGTTTGAAGCTGGAGCAGGGGGGTGGGGCGGCAGGGAGGTGACGGAGGGCCTGGGCATTCGGTGGTTCCCTTTGATCCTCCTAGAAACGCTGTAGCATTTAGGGAAATATTTCACCCTGAGAAATCTAAAGTGTAAGAAAGACAGGCTGGGCGGGTGTCAGGGACGATGATGGAGGGAGATTGCTACCAGATGACCTTTTCTCTCCTTGAGAGTCTGAATCTCTGCTGTCTTGCTTCTCTGGGATGGGGAGGGAGGAGACAGTCTCTGAGGGGAGACATTAGCTCAGAGTATTTATGGATCTGCTGAGGCCTGCTACCCCGACCCACATGCGTGGCTTCTACCTCCAGCTTCCCTGTGGTTCGCCTGACAGAGAGAGAGACATGGAGGCCCACGGAGCCCAGGGCCCTCATCTTCCCAGTCCAGACGGCATCCAGGGTGACCCTGTCCCCCTACCACCCTCAGGGCTGTGTGCCGGCCTCCAGGGCTGTCACCTTGTCTGTGAAAGAACATCCAGGGGATGGTCTGCTAGGAGGTGGAAGACAGGCTCCGCCTGCCTCTTGATTGTATCCCCAGCCCTGCATCTACCCACACGGGGCCTGGAGCAGGAGCTGACCTGCAGGAGGGAGGATCCAGCAGAAGGGAGAGATGGCACGGGGCTGGGGCCCTGCTGCACCCCCAGGCGTGAAAAGGGAGCTGGCCAGAATCCAAGTTTTCCTCTAAATCAGAAGCAAAGGCACCCACACGGCAACCTTACCCTTTGACCAAAGACGGGAACGTGCCTGTCTGACCTCACATTATTGGGGCAATTATCATCATTATTGGTAACATCACCATCATCATTCTGTAATTGACCAGTTTCAATGGCAGGGAGGCCCAGGCCTCCTCTGGGCTTTTGTGTTCCAAGAAAATGAGTTGTGGCAGCCTCCCCACCTCTCTACTTGTCCTTAGCAACCACAGGGCCTCTTCCATGCCCGGTCACCTGAGACTCTCTGGCCCCGGTCCAGGGCCTGTATCCTTGTGTGGGGACACCGCCTAGCGGGGTTAGGTTCCCTGGGCAAACGGGGAGGGCTCTTTGTTGGGAGATGGCATATGTCTCCCTCCTTCCAGACAAGAACAAGATTCAATCCAGGCCCCAAGCCAGTGGTTCTCAGGCTTGAATGTGCCTCAGGGTCACCTGGAGAGCTGGTTGGACTGCAGATTGCTAGGCCCTGTCCGGGAGTCTCAGATTTCATGGAGCGGGGCATGGGGCCCAAGAACATGTCTTTCCCAGATGCTGATTTTTGCCAAGTCCCCAAATGATGCTGACGCTCTTGTAGGGACTGCACTTTGCAAACCACGGCTCTAAATCATCCTCAGTTGAGTATGAAAGGGTTGAGTCACTTGCACTCTTTTCTCTTCCCATCCTCCTTGAGACGGTGTTTACACTGCACCTCATTCCACGGCCTCAAAATCCGGGGGCTGAGGGCCCAGGTGCTGCAGGAGGTGGGGAGCACTGCTAGCCCTCACACCTCAGGGCCCCTTGGAGAGAAGGCAGAGGCAGGCAACACACCCTCCCCACCCCCTGAAGACTGATGCCTTCAGTTGGCATTTCGGCGAGCCTTCCTCCGGGGGAGGCCGAGGCCAGCCTGACTCACTATACAAACCTTTGTTGGGAACCCTGGGCCTCGGCCAAGCCCTCCTCCCTGCTTCTTGCCCACCTGTTCCTCTAGCTGAGCTTCGGGCTCCGCAGAGGATGACAGGCTCTCTGTGCCCACTGTCCCCACCCCCCGGGGTGCCCACTGTCTGCACATGTTCTCAAAGCGCGGCTCCCACAAGTCTGTGCCATAGCCTCCCATGCATCCCCGCCCACTGTGGAGCTCAGGGATCCTCCAGAAGCTGCGTCCTGGGAACAGGGCCGTTTCTCTCTCTCTGCTCTTACATCACACCTCTGGAGGAAAAGGAGGGCGGCGGGCCGGAGCTGACCCGCGNAAAAAAAAAACACAAGCCCCCTGTGAGCTGCCCAGACCCCTTGTAGTGGAGGAGAAATAACCCAAGCACATGTCCACAAGTCACCGCCGGCGATGACAGGGGTCCGCGCGCCGATTTCCTCCTGTGTTTGAAGCTGGAGCAGGGGGGTGGGGCGGCAGGGAGGTGACGGAGGGCCTGGGCATTCGGTGGTTCCCTTTGATCCTCCTAGAAACGCTGTAGCATTTAGGGAAATATTTCACCCTGAGAAATCTAAAGTGTAAGAAAGACAGGCTGGGCGGGTGTCAGGGACGATGATGGAGGGAGATTGCTACCAGATGACCTTTTCTCTCCTTGAGAGTCTGAATCTCTGCTGTCTTGCTTCTCTGGGATGGGGAGGGAGGAGACAGTCTCTGAGGGGAGACATTAGCTCAGAGTATTTATGGATCTGCTGAGGCCTGCTACCCCGACCCACATGCGTGGCTTCTACCTCCAGCTTCCCTGTGGTTCGCCTGACAGAGAGAGAGACATGGAGGCCCACGGAGCCCAGGGCCCTCATCTTCCCAGTGCAGACGGCATCCAGGGTGACCCTGTCCCCCTACCACCCTCAGAGCTGTGCGCCGGCCTCCAGGGCTGTCACCTTGTCTGTGAAAGAACATCCAGGGGATGGTCTGCTAGGAGGTGGAAGACAGGCTCCGCCTGCCTCTTGATTGTATCCCCAGCCCTGCATCTACCCACACGGGGCCTGGAGCAGGAGCTGACCTGCAGGAGGGAGGATCCAGCAGAAGGGAGAGATGGCACGGGGCTGGGGCCCTGCTGCACCCCCAGGCGTGAAAAGGGAGCTGGCCAGAATTCAAGTTTTCCTCTAAATCAGAAGCAAAGGCACCCACACGGCAACCTTACCCTTTGACCAAAGACAGGAACGTGCCTGTCTGACCTCACATTATTGGGGCAATTATCATCATTATTGGTAACATCACCATCATCATTCTGTAATTGACCAGTTTCAATGGCAGGGAGGCCCAGGCCTCCTCTGGGCTTTTGTGTTCCAAGAAAATGAGTTGTGGCAGCCTCCCCACCTCTCTACTTGTCCTTAGCAACCACAGGGCCTCTTCCATGCCCGGTCACCTGAGACTCTCTGGCCCCGGTCCAGGGCCTGTATCCTTGTGTGGGGACACCGCCTAGCGGGGTTAGGTTCCCTGGGCAAACGGGGAGGGCTCTTTGTTGGGAGATGGCATATGTCTCCCTCCTTCCAGACAAGAACAAGATTCAATCCAGGCCCCAAGCCAGTGGTTCTCAGGCTTGAATGTGCCTCAGGGTCACCTGGAGAGCTGGTTGGACTGCAGATTGCTAGGCCCTGTCCGGGAGTCTCAGATTTCATGGAGCGGGGCATGGGGCCCAAGAACATGTCTTTCCCAGATGCTGATTTTTGCCAAGTCCCCAAATGATGCTGACGCTCTTGTAGGGACTGCACTTTGCAAACCACGGCTCTAAATCATCCTCAGTTGAGTATGAAAGGGTTGAGTCACTTGCACTCTTTTCTCTTCCCATCCTCCTTGAGACGGTGTTTACACTGCACCTCATTCCACGGCCTCAAAATCCGGGGGCTGAGGGCCCAGGTGCTGCAGGAGGTGGGGAGCACTGCTAGCCCTCACACCTCAGGGCCCCTTGGAGAGAAGGCAGAGGCAGGCAACACACCCTCCCCACCCCCTGAAGACTGATGCCTTNATTGCTACCAGATGACCTTTTCTCTCCTTGAGAGTCTGAATCTCTGCTGTCTTGCTTCTCTGGGATGGGGAGGGAGGAGACAGTCTCTGAGGGGAGACATTAGCTCAGAGTATTTATGGATTTGCTGAGGCCTGCTACCCCGACCCACATGCGTGGCTTCTACCTCCAGCTTCCCTGTGGTTCGCCTGACAGAGAGAGAGACATGGAGGCCCACGGAGCCCAGGGCCCTCATCTTCCCAGTGCAGACGGCATCCAGGGTGACCCTGTCCCCCTACCACCCTCAGAGCTGTGCGCCGGCCTCCAGGGCTGTCACCTTGTCTGTGAAAGAACATCCAGGGGATGGTCTGCTAGGAGGTGGAAGACAGGCTCCGCCTGCCTCTTGATTGTATCCCCAGCCCTGCATCTACCCACACGGGGCCTGGAGCAGGAGCTGACCTGCAGGAGGGAGGATCCAGCAGAAGGGAGAGATGGCACGGGGCTGGGGCCCTGCTGCACCCCCAGGCGTGAAAAGGGAGCTGGCCAGAATTCAAGTTTTCCTCTAAATCAGAAGCAAAGGCACCCACACGGCAACCTTACCCTTTGACCAAAGACAGGAACGTGCCTGTCTGACCTCACATTATTGGGGCAATTATCATCATTATTGGTAACATCACCATCATCATTCTGTAATTGACCAGTTTCAATGGCAGGGAGGCCCAGGCCTCCTCTGGGCTTTTGTGTTCCAAGAAAATGAGTTGTGGCAGCCTCCCCACCTCTCTACTTGTCCTTAGCAACCACAGGGCCTCTTCCATGCCCGGTCACCTGAGACTCTCTGGCCCCGGTCCAGGGCCTGTATCCTTGTGTGGGGACACCGCCTAGCGGGGTTAGGTTCCCTGGGCAAACGGGGAGGGCTCTTTGTTGGGAGATGGCATATGTCTCCCTCCTTCCAGACAAGAACAAGATTCAATCCAGGCCCCAAGCCAGTGGTTCTCAGGCTTGAATGTGCCTCAGGGTCACCTGGAGAGCTGGTTGGACTGCAGATTGCTAGGCCCTGTCCGGGAGTCTCAGATTTCATGGAGCGGGGCATGGGGCCCAAGAACATGTCTTTCCCAGATGCTGATTTTTGCCAAGTCCCCAAATGATGCTGACGCTCTTGTAGGGACTGCACTTTGCAAACCACGGCTCTAAATCATCCTCAGTTGAGTATGAAAGGGTTGAGTCACTTGCACTCTTTTCTCTTCCCATCCTCCTTGAGACGGTGTTTACACTGCACCTCATTCCACGGCCTCAAAATCCGGGGGCTGAGGGCCCAGGTGCTGCAGGAGGTGGGGAGCACTGCTAGCCCTCACACCTCAGGGCCCCTTGGAGAGAAGGCAGAGGCAGGCAACACACCCTCCCCACCCCCTGAAGACTGATGCCTTCAGTTGGCATTTCGGCGAGCCTTCCTCCGGGGGAGGCCGAGGCCAGCCTGACTCACTATACAAACCTTTGTTGGGAACGCTGGGCCTCGGCCAAGCCCTCCTCCCTGCTTCTTGCCCACCTGTTCCTCTAGCTGAGCTTCGGGCTCCGCAGAGGATGACAGGCTCTCTGTGCCCACTGTCCCCACCCCCCGGGGTGCCCACTGTCTGCACATGTTCTCAAAGCGCGGCTCCCACAAGTCTGTGCCATAGCCTCCCATGCATCCCCGCCCACTGTGGAGCTCAGGGATCCTCCAGAAGCTGCGTCCTGGGAACAGGGCCGTTTCTCTCTCTCTGCTCTTACATCACACCTCTGGAGGAAAAGGAGGGCGGCGGGCCGGAGCTGACCCGCGGTGGCCTGCTCCTGTCTGGCAGAGACCAGGCTAGCTGTGTTCCTCATGGTCTCCCATAAGCAGGAGTGTTTGCCCCCTTGATACTTGCTCTGGTCCTCTGGGGAAGGCCCCAAGCTTGTGTTTTTTTTTTGTTTTTTTGTTTTTTTTTTAATTTTAACTGGAGGATAGTTAAAATATTGTGATGGGGTTTTTTGCCATACATCAACATGAATCAGTCACAGGCCCCAAACTTGTTTTGCAACAACAGGTTTGAAATCTCAGGGCACACACTATACCTGGATTATAAGAAGTGGGCAGAGTCTAGCCCAGTGGTTTTGAAACTCAAATCGGCATCAAAATCCCCTGAAAGCTTGTTAAAACACACGCAGCCGTGTCCCGCACCCCCGTGAGGGGCTCTGATTCAGAAGTTCCGGTCCGGTGTGGGGCCTGAGGTTTCTATTTCTAACAAGTCCAGGTGGGGCTGATGCCACTGGCGTGGGCACCACACTTGAAGTACCACAGGTCCAGTTCTGCAGTCCATTGATGAGGCTTTTGCTGACTGTAATTCCGTGTTTCTCTTCATCAGAACTTTATTCCACCCCCTACATTAGATTATAGTCTTTCTGAGTTCTTCTGAGGTCACTGAGGAAAAATGTGACCAGCTTGCTGATTCCAAGCTGTTTCTTCATTCATTCAAAAGATAATAATCATTATAGCAAATGCTTACACAGTGCTTGCTAAGTGCCACTGTCCTAGAGCGTTGCATATATTATCTCTTTTTATCCCCATAATGGTCCTGTGAGGTATCTGGAATCGTTATCTCCATTAGACTAGTGAGTAACTGAGGCAGAGGGAAGTTCAGGCTATGAGTTGAGATTCCCCTGAGGCAGAGCGAGCCAGGCAGTGTGGTGCTAGGATCTGTGCTCCTAACCGGTCCTCAGCTCTTGAGCATCTGTTGAAAGGTGGGCACCGTACTGGATTCTGAAGGGTTAGGTAGGGAGAACACAAAGACGCATGCCACATTTTGCCTTGTGTTAACAGTCGGAAGGAATGCCGCTGGTCAGCACCAAGACAGAAACGCGTGCTGAGTGCTGAGCACGTAACGCAGAGGGGACGAGCGGCTTGGCCTGGGAAAAGCGGCAAGGGGGAGTGGGCACTGAGCTCAGCTTACAAAGCAGGAAAGGCTAAAAGGTCAGTCCCTGGTGGCAGCCAGACAGTCCGTGCAAAGGCGCTGTGTGCAGTCCAGAGGCTGAGAGTGGCTCCGTGTTCGAGGTGCTCGAGGAGGAAGGGGAAGGAGAGAGAGAGCTGCCGCAGAAGCAGGTCAGGCCGGGTGGTGCACTGTCTTGAATGACATGCTCAGGCATTTGGACTCTGGAATGAAGGGGGAACCGTTTGAGGTCTTTGAGCAAGTCAGGGGCATAACCAGAGGTATTAGTGTGAAAGGCCCAGCCTTGGGTCCTCTGTGGGCTCACCTCCCCCTGCACCTTCTGTCACGTTCCTGAACAAAATCACTTTCCCTGGCACCTCCTACGGTCTGAACAACATCCTTTGTCTATTTTGCAGTTCGGGACTTTTTTCTAGTTCTCTTTCCCATTCTTCTTGAGGCTTTTCCAACTGGTATCAACCTAATTCCGACCTTGTCACTCATGGTCATTGGATCTTATTCTCCATGACCCCAAGTCATGCTGTTGTATAGCCTCAAAGTCCGTGCTTAGGTAGATCAAGGCTCCGGCTTGGGCAGGTAAGGGTATCCTTGGATACACACATAACTTCAAGGATAACAGGGGTCATGGCCCTGCACCGTGCTCGCTCCCATGGAAATGGATGGTCCCCAGAGTTAACTGCAAGCCATTTGGATTCCCTCTGCAGTGCTTACTTCCAGCACATTTAAAAGGTTTGGTGAGATCTGTCTAAACTGGCTCTTATCATCTGATTGGAAATGCTGTTGGAACGAATATCAGAGGCAGCATCCTTTGACCTTCATTTTCTCATCTGTGAAATGGCAGTTGCACGGGGCCCGGAGCAGGAGCTGACCTGCAGGAGGCATTACCCTCCTTACCCATTTATTCAACAGAGCTTTATGATCTGAAATCAAACCTGGATTTGGAAGCATTCTGCAAACTGTAAAGCACCAGAGAAAGACGTGATAAAGGAGGAAGCATAAGGCTGGTAGCTTCAGATAGGCACAGAATTGAGCCGTCCATCAGTTTGCTTCAACGAAACCCCAAGATACCATGCAATGGGAGGCAAGCCCGTGTCCAGCTTTTTAACCATCGCAATGAATCCCTCAGTTCAGTCGCTCAGTTGTGTCCGACTCTTTGTGACCCCATGAACTGCAGCACGCCAGGCCTCCCTGTCCATCACCAAATCCCAGAGTCCACCCAAACCCATGTCCATCAAGTCGGTGATGCCATCCAACCATCTCATCCTCTGTTGTCCCCTTCTTCTCCTACCCTCAGTCTTTCCCAACATCCAGCAACCATGAGTGACAAGGTTGGAATTAGGTTGATACCAGTTGAGATGAGTCCCTGGGTGCCTGATAACTGTCTTGTCGGGCCCTCTGTCTCGGGCTGCCAGTTTCCTTAGGCTCTCTCTTGGGAAGACTGCTTTTCTTATATTGTTTCTGCAGCCTGACCTCTGCTCCCCAGGCCTTCCAGTTGTAGCTCCCATCCCACGCTGGGACTCTGGATAACCCTTCCAGCTTTCCAGCCCATTTTCCAGGAGAGCAGTGACTACTGGGTGGGAGCCAGCTGGTCCCAGAGCTCCGAGCAGAGAACAGGCTCAAGCAGGCAGATGGAGTCCTCACCAGGCTGCCAAGAACTTTAAGGGACACAGGCAAAGTTAGGCCTTGTCCACCCTGACAGGCTCTTTAAGAGATAACCTTACCTTTTGCTCACCCTCAGAGAAGGCAATGGCACCCCACTCCAGTGTTCTTGCCTGGAGAATCCTAGGGACGGGGCAGCCTGGTGGGCTGCCGTCTATGGGGTCGCACAGAGTCGGACACGACTGAAGTGACTTAGCAGCAGCAGCAGCAGTTGCTCACCCTTCGGGCCAGGTGGCCTCTCTCCTTTCCTACTCGGATGCTGGAGCCTTTGTATCTCTCATTCGGAGAACTCCGGGGTGGCAGCCGTACCAGCCCTGGGGGTGTCCAGTGGTGAAGGGAGGGAGCACTTCCCCTGAGAAGGAATGGCTCCACTCCCCCAGCAATTGGCCGTATTCCATAGCTGAGTCCACGCTCACCGTCGGACACTGCCCTGGGGTGACTGGACCTGCTGGAACATCACATTTGTTCCCATCCTAGCATATCCCGTCCTCCCCGCCACGCTCTCGCCTTAGCCTTCTTTCCCGTCATCCCTCAGTCTAGTTTCCAAGTGGTCCAGGGTCTCCAGGTGTTCCCTTCTCCCATCATACACTTCCTTCCAAAGATTTCTGCAGCATAAGCCAGCCTGCTCACTGCTGGAGGCCCGGTGGAGGTGCTCTTAACTTCTGTTTTCTGAAGCAGCTGGGAGCAGCACCACAGAGTTGCCAGCACACAAAGTTCCAGCCGCAGCTGGCTTCCAGAGAGCATCAGTCTGCCAGGTCAGGCCAGGCCAGGCCAGAGAGTTCCAGCACCGGGGAGGTGTCAGATCAAGGGGACCAAATCCCACCTCCTTGGTGTCCCAGGGATGTTGAGGGAGATGGGGAAGCACCAGCTCCTTTCCTTGAGCATGTCTCTCTTGGGCCCACCAGGGCAGTCCTGGCAGCGTCGGCCCTCTGCAGCAGCACCCCTGAGGATGTGACACAGGAGAGGGGGACTCGGGGCTGGTGCAGAGTCAGGAGCGTCCTGTGGGCTTCGAGTCCTGGTGGAGACTTAATGCAGAGGGAGCCGCCAGAGACTGTAGCGGACTGCCTGTTAGGGGCACAGTCCTGGCACAGTAGCGGCTTAGCAGGAGACACGGCTACCGCCCCCCAACCCTGACAGCATCGCTGAGCGGGCTGACCAGGTGAGCTGCCGCCCTCGGCCGGGTCCTCTACCCTGCCCAGCCACGCAGCGCCCACCCCAGCCCGTTTCCTCCATCTGGCCCCGCCTCTGGCCGACGACCAGCAGNAGCGGGCTGACCAGGTGAGCTGCCGCCCTCGGCCGGGTCCTCTACCCTGCCCAGCCACGCAGCGCCCACCCCAGCCCGTTTCCTCCATCTGGCCCCGCATCTGGCCGACGACCAGCAGGAGAGTTAGGCAGCGCCTCTGCCCTCCCTGCGCGTCTCTCGCCTCCTCCCGCCCCCGACCCACGGCGTCTCCTTCTGACCCCGCCTTCTGTATTCCTGCCTGCCCCCCCAGGTGCCCTGCAAGAACAGAGCAGGAATGCAGGCTCTCCAGGGAGTCAGCCCTTCGCTCCCTCGCCCTCAGCCCCTCACACAACCCGAGGTCTTACCAGGAGCCCCCACTCCCCACCTTCCTACATCCAGAATTCCCTCTCACAGGAGCTGAGGCCAGTCCATGAGCCCCTCCATAACCAGGCAGACCCTGGACTCATTTGCGGAGACTGGCCTCTGACTCCAGTAGCATCCTCAGAGAGGATTTGGCAGAAGCCAGAGACCTGGGTTCAGTCCCTGGGTTGGGAAGATCCCCTGGAGAAGGGAAAGGCTACGCACTCCAGTATGCTGGCCTGGAGAGTTCCATGGACTGTGTAGTCCATGGGGTTGCAAAGAGTCGGACACGACTGAGCGCCTTTCACTTTCACGCCAGTGTTCCTCTCTCCAAGGATCTCCTCCTGGGCTCCCAATTCTGCCCCTGGTGTGGTTTGTGCCTGCGTGTGTGTGTCTGTACACTGTGTGTGTGTGTGTCCATACACGTGTGTGTCTGTACATTCTGTGTGTGTCCGTACACGGCGTGTGTGTGTCTGTACACCTCACANATGCACGCTCAATAGCTGTGACTCGAGGGCTTAGCTTTTTAGAGGTATGTGGGATCTTCCCAGACCAGGGATCAAGCCCGTGTCTCCTGCATTGGCAAGCGGACCCTTCACCACTGAGCCCCCGGGGAAGCCCTGGTCACATTTTTTTAGAAGGTGCTGGAGGGACCCATCTTCTCCAGCCAGACAGCCCTGTGTGACTCAGTCAGCCCCATCTCCTCTGCTACTGGAGGAAACGTCCCCTGAAGACAGAGAGATGCTTTGTGCAGGTCCTGAGGGGACTCCAGGCAAGGCAGGAGTTTAGCCTTTCCTTCTGCACAAAGAGGCAACTCACTCAGTACTCCCTGGGGACACTATGCACTCAGCACCCTCTGCCCTCCGGGATCTTCTAGAAACACAAGGCGGCTTCCTTGGGATGGTTGCTACCCAAGAGCTCAGTACCCTTGCTCCCCAGCGGTGAGATAAGTGTCAGAGCACGTGCTCTGTTCAGCCTGCCTAGGCTGAGCTCAGACCCTTATGAGCTCGTGTCAGCTGCAGATGTAGGCAGTGTCAAGGGCATCCAGCTGGCAGTGGCATCAGAAATGGGAAAGAGGGGCAGCCCTAAGTTGCAAGCACTTAGCTAGGGTAAAGATCCCACCTGCCAATGCAGGAGACCTGAGAGATCACGAAATATAGCCCTTGCTCTCAAGAATCCCAGGATCTAACAAAGAGGACAAGACAGGGAAATAAACAGGGAACAAAGCCAGTGAGTAAATTCTGATACCAGTGATTGTCTTGCCAGGAGTTCAAGGGTCAGTTCAGGGATCAGGGATCAAGGACCATATTTTATTTAAGCTTCATACTGCAGCATATTTAACACTCAGAACGGGCTTAAAGAACTTGGTTGGTGCATCACCAATCATGGTTGATTGTTCATTAAAAGCAATGCAAATTGTTCCATCCCTGGGTTGGGAAGATCCCCTGGAAAAGGAAAGGAAACGGCAACCCACTCCAGTATTCTTGCCTGGGAAATCCCATGGACAGAGGAACCTGGCGGACTACAGTTCATGGGGTTACAAAAGAACCAGACACGACTTGGAGACTGAAAAACAGCAGTATGTAAACATATAGCCGACTCACTTTGCTGTAAAAGAAGCCAACATTGTGAAGACTGCATACTCTGATAACACTTTTAAAGGATCGGAATAGTGTTTGGCCATAGTAAACGTTCAATGAAAGTAAGCAATGCCTATGATTACCAGCAAGTAAGCCTGATTGAAAGCACCCCGTTCCCAGCGTCTTAATTCTTAATAGCCCTTTCAGGTCAGTGATGGCAATGCCAGTGCACGGCAGCCTCTTCACTCCCACCTCCATCACCACTCCTTTTTGATGTGGACAACTGACCTCTTTCCAAGTTTGTCAAGTGTGAAGCAAATTTACCTACTTACTTTTAATATGTGTCCCCTTATTCCGTCTGACTGCCAGACTGACTGAGATAGGACCACCCATTACTGCATCCCTGGAGTGACACCCCCTACAAGAAGGCTTGCCTCCTCAGCCCTAATTGATCCTTGAACTGCTGGCACGACTCTGATTGGCAGCAGACATTTGCTCACTGGCTTTGTTCTCTGTTTCTTTCCCTGTCTTATCCTCTTCGTTAGATCCTGGGATTCTTGAGAAGCAAGGACCATATTTTATTTAAGCTTCATAAAGGACCATATTTTATTTAAGCTTCATACTGTGGGATATTTACCTCTCAGAAGGGGCTTAAAGAACTTGGTTGGTGGATCACCAATCATGGTTGATTGTTTATTAAAAGCAATGCAGATTGCAGACAGTTTTGGTCAATATCTAGGCCTGTCCCAAAGGCCAAAGTAACTTTGGGGTCATGGAATCCTATCATGAAGCCTGTTCAACTTTGACCACGCCAGAATCATTCCATCTTCAGGTCTTTGGCTCAGCTAGCCCGGTGAGGAGCAGCACCCCCACAGCTGTTGCCCACCAGCCAGCCCCGTACCCTCACCCGGCAGGCATCCAGCCATGCAGCGCACCCCCCGCCCCTCCCCTGTCTGTGGGTGGCTGTGGCTCTCCTCCTGGCTGAGGTTCAGATCCCA
>SJYW01003571.1:50835-61662 GCA_006410735.1 Raphicerus campestris
CTGATCTGAGTCCGAGTTGCCACCTGTTGAACATGCTCTTTCTGTCCTTCCCCTCCCATCCCCCAGATCCTGCCCCTGGGAAGCCCAGTGCTATCTCCAAGTCCAAGCCTGACCCCTTGGTGCCCCCAGCCCCTTGGTGCCCAAGCCCCTTACCCCCTTGCCTACAAGGCAGAGTTCACTTGAGAGCAAATGTTCTAGGAGAGGGGCTCTGGCTTATTTCCGAACAGGGCCAGGTGCTCCCAAAGTATCCTTCCGGATGAAGCACCGACCTGCCCTGGGGCTGGGGCTGTGCAATACCCAGCCTCCTGTAGGTGACAGAGAACTCTGCCTGATGAGTTTCAGTTTNGGCTTATTTCCGAACAGGGCCAGGTGCTCCTAAAGTATCCTTGAAGCACCGACCTGCCCTGGGGCTGGGGCTGTGCAATACCCAGCCTCCTGTAGGTGACAGAGAACTCTGCCTGATGAGTTTCAGTTTTATCAGCGCACAAGGCTGGCACTTTAGGATTTTTTGCAGATCCTATATAAACCATCTGAACTCTCCCTGTGTCTTGTCGTCACTCCATTAATCTGCACTTGTTTATCGGGTTTTTAGTATGTGTCACGTCTGGATCTGGAGCGTGTGACCTGTCACTCCCATCTGCCCGCGACTCCCAGAGGTCAGCCTCCTCTTTCCTCCGACTCTCCCTACAGCACGCAGGGGAGGGAGGGACCGGCCTCGACCTAGCCCACTTGCTCCACGTCTAATAACTGGGCCCAAGCAAGGACAGTCAGGACCCTCTCTAGGGAGTTCACTCTAAAGCGTGCAAGATGGGCTGATGATCAGCACAGATTAATAGGAAACCTCTGAAGGGACTGGGTATCTTTTGGAATGAATGTGGGGGTGGAGTCTAGAGTCTCCGATCCTAGAGGGGCCCAGCCTTCTGCTTCCCAGATGTCCCGCCTCTTGTGGCCCCATTCCTGGTTAAGAACTATGGTGGGGGGTGGACATTAGCCTCTCAGGAGCAGTACTTGTTATTCTTTAAAACCACATGTACTCTATATCTTCTGTATTTATTTTCCCTTTTTCATAAACTAGAAAAGCTCCCCTGAGGAAAGCACCAGCAAGAGCACTTGAATCAGGCACCTGTTTTTTTTTGTTTTTTTTTTTTCCCAAATTAGCTGTTGTGCCTTGGACAAGGCACTCAACCTCTCTGAGCCTGTTTATTCTTTCACAAAACCATGACAACATAATCCTCCACATGGGTTTGTTATGAGGATGAAATAAGAGAAAGGGTGGCATTCACTGATTCATTCAGTGTTTCCTGAGTACCTGCCGTGTATAGGTTACTGTTCTAGGGGTTGGGGACACATGAGTGCAGAAAAGAGCAAGGAGCCTGTTGGGTTCTGGTGGCCTGCTCTAAAATCAGCATCCTGAGTGGACGGCACCCTTCCATCCGCATGGTCCACTCCTCTCCTCCGGGTAGACGCCGCCACACCCCATCCAGACGCAGCTATGTGTGCAGAGGGAAAAGGAGAGAGAGACGAGCACTGGCATTTCTTATAAATTGTGCCCTTTAATCCTCCCAGTGTGTAGATGTCTCTGTGCACACTTCCCACTAAAAAAAAGAAGAGACAAGGCCCCAAAGGCCAAAGGGTTAGGCCACTTGCTCAAGAATAGCAGCACCAAAATACAAAGCCAGGCCTTCCAACGTGAGAGCCCCGCCCTTGTGGTTCCACCCAAATGCATCCCTACGGCAAGCTCACCCTGCCACTTGAATCAGTCCTAATTACACTGGTCCCCAGAGCCAGGGAGTCATTCTGTGCTGGGTTGAGGGGGGCGAGTGGGGCCCAGGAGGGCGCGCAGGTGCTGGTGTTTGTATCTGCCGAGTCTGTGTCTGTGCGTGGGGTGTCAGCCACGGGGATCTCAGCGGGGAATTGGCATTTGGGCTGCTAAATAACCGCAATTTGTATTAAGTGAAAACATAGTCATTATGTACCACGTGCAGGCTGCTGTGGCTCGCTCACACTGGAGAAGCGGGAAGCTGATGGCGCTCTGGCCTGCGGTCTAGCGAGCGGTTTCCATCGGGGGTCCTGGGAGGCCCTTCTGGGGGCAGGATGAGGGGGTCAGGTGGTTGGACAGCGAGAAGACAGGAGGATGGGGGCGTTTGCCCCTCAGCTCCAGAAGGGGACTTGTGTCTCTTGCCTTCCTACCCCTGTGGGCTTCTCATCAGTAGGGCCATTCCGCCCGATTCTCATTAACTCCAGTAAATACGCATCCCAGCGCTGGGCAGGGGACACACGTGTTGATATTTAATTATATAGTGTGCGCTGAGTCTATTATGGTTCCTCCAGGGAATGGCAGTTGCAGACCGAGAGGTGCAATGGAGTACGTTCAAAACGACTTAGTTAATGAATGCATTAGCCGCTCACTTTGGTGTGTGTGTGTATGTGGCGGTGTGTGGGGGGGTGTGTGAGTGGGGTGAGGGGAGAGAGGATACCAGCTCTTATCCTGGTACCTTCTTCTCCTCCTCTGAACCCTTTTCTTCAAGGAGCTCTAGGAAATTCTCCACTGTCGGGACGGCCTCCATCAGGAGCTCTGGTCAAAGAGCTAGAGAGCAAAGAGGGTTAAAACTTGGCAGTGACTGAAGTCAGTGAAGCTTAGAAATGACGCGTGGATTTCCTTTGTCTAGCTGATGCCAGTCCCCAGCGACCTAGAGACTTGTGGAAATCTTCGAGCTGACATTCCATCGTAGCCCCGAGCTCTGCTCTCTATTTTGGGAACTCCCTCCCCCGTCCTGTAGCCCCAGGTGCAGACTCACTCAGGTGCTGAGCTGCACAGAATCCCAGCACTCCCGGCAATTGAGTGGTTTCGGGGCGAGGAGGAGGAGGACCGCAGGGAGCGAGCCAGGTGAGGTGTTAGGAACTGAAGCCAGAAGTGATGAATCCCTTCACTTAGTAACCGTCAGGGGAGAGAGCCTTTGTCCCAAGTTCCTGCCCGTGTGTATCCCTCACCCTGCTCCAAATCTGTGCCTCTTCCCGCCTTTGGTGAAGTGTGAGGTCAGTGCACGAAGCCGTTTTGTGTTCTTTGCAGATTTCGTTATTCTCCCACTTTGCGTGTTTGTTGATTTCGCTTTCCTTGCCCCCTACCCTATGGACTCAATCTCTCATCCTTTTGAACTTCCAGAACGGTTTCCGAAGATTCCACCTGCATTTGTCATTAAGTTTCAAAGTTATCTGTATGGTTCCCTCCCAGTGCGAGCTGCTGGGTGCAGGGCCCAGATCGTGGCCAGCACTGTGCTTTGCGTAGCAGGCCTTCAAGCAGTATCGGAAGTGATGCAGTCTCTCCCCCTCACGTCTTCAGGACATCCCAGCAGGTCTGTGAGCTATCTTCCTTTGTCTTTGGAGTTTCTGCTCCCATCTCAGTGGACACAGCCTGGTGGCCAGTTGCCCACTTTATCAGCCTAGTATCAGCTCTTAGGGCAGCTAGCCAAGTCAGAGACCTCACCGAGAGAAAGGGCGACTGGGGTGGCACTCGGGTGACCAGCTGCCAGCCTTTCTACAGAAGTTCCCGATCAGCTGAAATTTCTTTTCTCTGCCTTCCAAAATGTTGCTGTTTGGGGTTGATTTCCTTCCGCACTACATGTTAAATGTGAGAAAAGGTAGCCTGGTGGAGAGAGGGCATCTTTTCAGAGTTCCGTGTCCTTAGGCCACTGGAGGTGGGCCCTGCCTTCTCGTGGAAGGTGACCCGCAGTTTATCTGTACAGCACAAATAGCCCTTAGCCTGTCGCAGGAAGTGAACCCTCCAGGGGACGTTTCTGAGCGGGAGGGAGGAGCATAGTCAGCCCTGAATCAGTTTGCCAGTGGAAACTGCGGGACATTTGTCATCTTTGGTCAAAAAGTGAAACCCAGGGGCCGTCATCCATGTAGAGGACAAAGTCCACATGGATGCTTGGGGCTCCTCTCAGAGCTGGGGCTCTGAAGTCTTGAGACGGAAGAGGGGGGCCCCAGCCACACACTTGCCTCTGGGTCCCCATAAGAGTGAGACAGATCCTCCAAGACCAGCCTAGGGCTGGACTGGCCTTAAACCTAGTAAAGGCACCTGGGCCTGTGGGCCTTTTAAGTCCAGTGACATTAAATGAGAGTTTGTCCTGAGCTGATGGGGAGAGCCTGGGTATGTCCCTGCGAGGAGGATTATGGGAGCAAAACCGTTGAGAGACTAGAGGATGCGGGATCCAGAAAACCCTCGTCCGAGTGCGCGCTCTGCCACTTCCTAGATACGTGACCTTGGGCAAGTCTCATAAACCCGCAGAGCTTTGTTTCCCAATATATAAAATTGGGATAATAATTCTCACCCCGCAGGCACGTCGTGAGGCTGCAGTGAGGTATAGTATGAGGAAAGACTTCAGAAGCAATAAAAGCGTTCTATAAAGGTAGGGTGTTATGCTCTTCCATTCAGGCCACAGTTCCTTCTCCAGGGTAAGAGAGCAAGCGTTATGAAATGAATCAGAGCCCAGGCACCTATCAGCCGACGCAGGGAGAGCCAGGTGCCTGCAGTAGACCCACCAACACAGGACTGTCCAGGCCTCGTAAACAAGGCGAAAAGGGAACCCCTCCATCTCTGAGCTCTTTTGCAAATTCGAGTTGGAGGCAAAAGAACGGCTGAAGTCCAGCACATCTGGTTCCACTCCTGACTTCCTGTCGCGGAGACCTCTCCTGCCTGGAACTCCCATAGACGGCCCCCACCTAAGCCGCTCTGCTAACAGAGTATTTTTAACCTGCCACCTCCTTCCGCTTTGCCGATCTGCAGACAAGGGTCCCGGGAGATAACAGAATCCATTAGTGCCGCCAGCGTCAGGCAGTGCTTACTAAGTATGTCCTCGGAGCGCCCTCGCCAGACACCCCTGCTGGATGATGGACACTGAGGGCAGGCTGGCTCCAGGCCCCGGGCGAAGGAGGCTCCTGCGGGGCCCCAGAAGGGTCTGAATCCCCCCTTCACGGGCGTTTTCAGCGATGGTCCCTTTCCTTGTATGTAGAGGAGCCACATTATTCCACAGTGTAAGGATCAGCGCTTCCCTGGGAACTCAACAGGTAAAGAATCCGCCCGCAATGCAGGAAACACAGGAGATGAGGGTTCAATCCCTGGGTTGGGAACATCCCCAGGAGGAGAAATGGCAACCCACTCCAGTATTCTTGCCTGGAAGATCCCATGGACAGAGGAGCCTGGTGGGCTACAGCCCGAAAGGTCTCCAAAGAGTCCGGCACGACTAAGCGACTGAGCATGTATTAGATAAAGAGTGAAGATCAGATGCCCTTGGCTTCCCTTTCCTCTCAAAATCCCACTGGAATTTTGGTAGCAAGCATTGCTTAGAAGAGTCTAGAACTGGCTGTCAAGGGAAGACACTAGCAAAGGGTAACTGGTGGTGAACCCATGAGAGGAGGGGCTAGGGAGGAAGAACCACGCACTCCTCACATTTGGAGGGGGCAGGGGAACGAGGCCCCAGCTCCAGAAGGTGGAGAAGGATTCGGGGAACACGAGGGGGTCTCTCAGCCCCTCCCCGGGACCCTCCCCAGGTCCAGGTTGGCAGTGGTGGCCCAGAGGAGCTTGGGGAAAGCTCAGACGATGGGCAGGGGCGGATTGGCTGGGAGGGGCTGGCCGCGGAAGGGAAGATCTCTTCAGCGGGAGCCCGCTTGTGGGCTGAAGGTGTCCCCCAGCCAAGTCCTCTGTGACGGCTCATGCACACACCAGCCCCTCCTGCTGAGGCCAATTTCCATGCTAAACTGTTCATTATGGCCACCCGGCCAGCGCTACGGAGGTGTCAGAACCCATCAGTGCGGGGAGAGTGGACAGTGGGACACGGGAACGCACACCCCGCCCTGTGCGGGAGGCTCAGACCCCAGGGAAGCGGTGATGAGAATGCGTGATGCTGACGTTCAAGGGTGGGAGAAGGGCGTGCAGCCCAGAGGCGGAGCTCAGTTCTCTGAGCTAGTCTTTACTGAGCATCACCGTACCCCACGCTGTGTTCCACCTAGGGCTGAACACAGCTCAGTTCAGACAGGGAAAAGGACACAGCAGCAAGTAACCACAGGACTTGCTGTTTGGCACAGGGGTGCCCGGGTTAAAGGGATGTATGCGGTCCCATGTGCAAGTGAGGACCTGTGCCTAGGGATGCAGAGCTCCTGGGGGTGGGAGGTCAGAAGAGGTTCCCTCGGGGAAGTGCGCTGTGAGCTGAGTTGGGGAGGCCTCATCAGCCTCCCTGCTTCAGCCTGGGGTCTGCAGTTTGGAGCCCCGCCATCCCCAGTCCCCAGCTGCCCGCGAGCAGCCGGCCCTCTGTCTTCCCCAGGTGACCCCCTGCGCTCCTCTCTGCCTCCCCGCCCTAGCCCAGTGGAGGCTTTGCTCGCCTGCTCCTGAACCCCCGCTGGCTCCCCATCCCTCCCTTAAGTTCAGTCAGTGCAGTTCAGTCGCTCAGTCGTGTCCGACTCTNATGAGGGGGTCAGGTGGTTGGACAGCGAGAAGACAGGAGGATGGGGGCGTTTGCCCCTCAGCTCCAGAAGGGGACTTGTGTCTCTTGCCTTCCTACCCCTGTGGGCTTCTCATCAGTAGGGCCATTCCGCCCGATTCTCATTAACTCCAGTAAATACGCATCCCAGCGCTGGGCAGGGGACACACGTGTTGATATTTAATTATATAGTGTGCGCTGAGTCTATTATGGTTCCTCCAGGGAATGGCAGTTGCAGACCGAGAGGTGCAATGGAGTACGTTCAAAACGACTTAGTTAATGAATGCATTAGCCGCTCACTTTGGTGTGTGTGTGTATGTGGCGGTGTGTGGGGGGGTTTGTGAGTGGGGTGAGGGGAGAGAGGACACCAGCTCTTATCCTGGTACCTTCTTCTCCTCCTCTGAACCCTTTTCTTCAAGGAGCTCTAGGAAATTCTCCACTGTCGGGACGGCCTCCATCAGGAGCTCTGGTCAAAGAGCTAGAGAGCAAAGAGGGTTAAAACTTGGCAGTGACTGAAGTCAGTGAAGCTTAGAAATGACGCGTGGATTTCCTTTGTCTAGCTGATGCCAGTCCCCAGCGACCTAGAGACTTGTGGAAATCTTCGAGCTGACATTCCATCGTAGCCCCGAGCTCTGCTCTCTATTTTGGGAACTCCCTCCCCCGTCCTGTAGCCCCAGGTGCAGACTCACTCAGGTGCTGAGCTGCACAGAATCCCAGCACTCCCGGCAATTGAGTGGTTTCGGGGCGAGGAGGAGGAGGACCGCAGGGAGCGAGCCAGGTGAGGTGTTAGGAACTGAAGCCAGAAGTGATGAATCCCTTCACTTAGTAACCGTCAGGGGAGAGAGCCTTTGTCCCAAGTTCCTGCCCGTGTGTATCCCTCACCCTGCTCCAAATCTGTGCCTCTTCCCGCCTTTGGTGAAGTGTGAGGTCAGTGCACGAAGCCGTTTTGTGTTCTTTGCAGATTTCGTTATTCTCCCACTTTGCGTGTTTGTTGATTTCGCTTTCCTTGCCCCCTACCCTATGGACTCAATCTCTCATCCTTTTGAACTTCCAGAACGGTTTCCGAAGATTCCACCTGCATTTGTCATTAAGTTTCAAAGTTATCTGTATGGTTCCCTCCCAGTGCGAGCTGCTGGGTGCAGGGCCCAGATCGTGGCCAGCACTGTGCTTTGCGTAGCAGGCCTTCAAGCAGTATCGGAAGTGATGCAGTCTCTCCCCCTCACGTCTTCAGGACATCCCAGCAGGTCTGTGAGCTATCTTCCTTTGTCTTTGGAGTTTCTGCTCCCATCTCAGTGGACACAGCCTGGTGGCCAGTTGCCCACTTTATCAGCCTAGTATCAGCTCTTAGGGCAGCTAGCCAAGTCAGAGACCTCACCGAGAGAAAGGGCGACTGGGGTGGCACTCGGGTGACCAGCTGCCAGCCTTTCTACAGAAGTTCCCGATCAGCTGAAATTTCTTTTCTCTGCCTTCCAAAATGTTGCTGTTTGGGGTTGATTTCCTTCCGCACTACATGTTAAATGTGAGAAAAGGTAGCCTGGTGGAGAGAGGGCATCTTTTCAGAGTTCCGTGTCCTTAGGCCACTGGAGGTGGGCCCTGCCTTCTCGTGGAAGGTGACCCGCAGTTTATCTGTACAGCACAAATAGCCCTTAGCCTGTCGCAGGAAGTGAACCCTCCAGGGGACGTTTCTGAGCGGGAGGGAGGAGCATAGTCAGCCCTGAATCAGTTTGCCAGTGGAAACTGCGGGACATTTGTCATCTTTGGTCAAAAAGTGAAACCCAGGGGCCGTCATCCATGTAGAGGACAAAGTCCACATGGATGCTTGGGGCTCCTCTCAGAGCTGGGGCTCTGAAGTCTTGAGACGGAAGAGGGGGGCCCCAGCCACACACTTGCCTCTGGGTCCCCATAAGAGTGAGACAGATCCTCCAAGACCAGCCTAGGGCTGGACTGGCCTTAAACCTAGTAAAGGCACCTGGGCCTGTGGGCCTTTTAAGTCCAGTGGCATTAAATGAGAGTTTGTCCTGAGCTGATGGGGAGAGCCTGGGTATGTCCCTGCGAGGAGGATTATGGGAGCAAAACCGTTGAGAGACTAGAGGATGCGGGATCCAGAAAACCCTCGTCCGAGTGCGTGCTCTGCCACTTCCTAGATACGTGACCTTGGGCAAGTCTCATAAACCCGCAGAGCTTTGTTTCCCAATATATAAAATTGGGATAATAATTCTCACCCCGCAGGCACGTCGTGAGGCTGCAGTGAGGTATAGTATGAGGAAAGACTTCAGAAGCAATAAAAGCGTTCTATAAAGGTAGGGTGTTATGCTCTTCCATTCAGGCCACAGTTCCTTCTCCAGGGTAAGAGAGCAAGCGTTATGAAATGAATCAGAGCCCAGGCACCTATCAGCCGACGCAGGGAGAGCCAGGTGCCTGCAGTAGACCCACCAACACAGGACTGTCCAGGCCTCGTAAACAAGGCGAAAAGGGAACCCCTCCATCTCTGAGCTCTTTTGCAAATTCGAGTTGGAGGCAAAAGAACGGCTGAAGTCCAGCACATCTGGTTCCACTCCTGACTTCCTGTCGCGGAGACCTCTCCTGCCTGGAACTCCCATAGACGGCCCCCACCTAAGCCGCTCTGCTAACAGAGTATTTTTAACCTGCCACCTCCTTCCGCTTTGCCGATCTGCAGACAAGGGTCCCGGGAGATAACAGAATCCATTAGTGCCGCCAGCGTCAGGCAGTGCTTACTAAGTATGTCCTCGGAGCGCCCTCGCCAGACACCCCTGCTGGATGATGGACACTGAGGGCAGGCTGGCTCCAGGCCCCGGGCGAAGGAGGCTCCTGCGGGGCCCCAGAAGGGTCTGAATCCCCCCTTCACGGGCGTTTTCAGCGATGGTCCCTTTCCTTGTATGTAGAGGAGCCACATTATTCCACAGTGTAAGGATCAGCGCTTCCCTGGGAACTCAACAGGTAAAGAATCCGCCCGCAATGCAGGAAACACAGGAGATGAGGGTTCAATCCCTGGGTTGGGAACATCCCCAGGAGGAGAAATGGCAACCCACTCCAGTATTCTTGCCTGGAAGATCCCATGGACAGAGGAGCCTGGTGGGCTACAGCCCGAAAGGTCTCCAAAGAGTCCGGCACGACTAAGCGACTGAGCGTGTATTAGATAAAGAGTGAAGATCAGATGCCCTTGGCTTCCCTTTCCTCTCAAAATCCCACTGGAATTTTGGTAGCAAGCATTGCTTAGAAGAGTCTAGAACTGGCTGTCAAGGGAAGACACTAGCAAAGGGTAACTGGTGGTGAACCCATGAGAGGAGGGGCTAGGGAGGAAGAACCACGCACTCCTTACATTTGGAGGGGGCAGGGGAACGAGGCCCCAGCTCCAGAAGGTGGAGAAGGATTCGGGGAACACGAGGGGGTCTCTCAGCCCCTCCCCGGGACCCTCCCCAGGTCCAGGTTGGCAGTGGTGGCCCAGAGGAGCTTGGGGAAAGCTCAGACGATGGGCAGGGGCGGATTGGCTGGGAGGGGCTGGCCGCGGAAGGGAAGATCTCTTCAGCGGGAGCCCGCTTGTGGGCTGAAGGTGTCCCCCAGCCAAGTCCTCTGTGACGGCTCATGCACACACCAGCCCCTCCTGCTGAGGCCAATTTCCATGCTAAACTGTTCATTATGGCCACCCGGCCAGCGCTACGGAGGTGTCAGAACCCATCAGTGCGGGGAGAGTGGACAGTGGGACACGGGAACGCACACCCCGCCCTGTGCGGGAGGCTCAGACCCCAGGGAAGCGGTGATGAGAATGCGTGATGCTGACGTTCAAGGGTGGGAGAAGGGCGTGCAGCCCAGAGGCGGAGCTCAGTTCTCTGAGCTAGTCTTTACTGAGCATCACCGTACCCCACGCTGTGTTCCACCTAGGGCTGAACACAGCTCAGTTCAGACAGGGAAAAGGACACAGCAGCAAGTAACCACAGGACTTGCTGTTTGGCACAGGGGTGCCCGGGTTAAAGGGATGTATGCGGTCCCATGTGCAAGTGAGGACCTGTGCCTAGGGATGCAGAGCTCCTGGGGGTGGGAGGTCAGAAGAGGTTCCCTCGGGGAAGTGCGCTGTGAGCTGAGTTGGGGAGGCCTCATCAGCCTCCCTGCTTCAGCCTGGGGTCTGCAGTTTGGAGCCCCGCCATCCCCAGTCCCCAGCTGCCCGCGAGCAGCCGGCCCTCTGTCTTCCCCAGGTGACCCCCTGCGCTCCTCTCTGCCTCCCCGCCCTAGCCCAGTGGAGGCTTTGCTCGCCTGCTCCTGAACCCCCGCTGGCTCCCCATCCCTCCCTTAAGTTCAGTCAGTGCAGTTCAGTCGCTCAGTCGTGTCCGACTCT
>SJYW01003571.1:62970-73206 GCA_006410735.1 Raphicerus campestris
GACGATGGGCAGGGGCGGATTGGCTGGGAGGGGCTGGCCGCGGAAGGGAAGATCTCTTCAGCGGGAGCCCGCTTGTGGGCTGAAGGTGTCCCCCAGCCAAGTCCTCTGTGACGGCTCATGCACACACCAGCCCCTCCTGCTGAGGCCAATTTCCATGCTAAACTGTTCATTATGGCCACCCGGCCAGCGCTACGGAGGTGTCAGAACCCATCAGTGCGGGGAGAGTGGACAGTGGGACACGGGAACGCACACCCCGCCCTGTGCGGGAGGCTCAGACCCCAGGGAAGCGGTGATGAGAATGCGTGATGCTGACGTTCAAGGGTGGGAGAAGGGCGTGCAGCCCAGAGGCGGAGCTCAGTTCTCTGAGCTAGTCTTTACTGAGCATCACCGTACCCCACGCTGTGTTCCACCTAGGGCTGAACACAGCTCAGTTCAGACAGGGAAAAGGACACAGCAGCAAGTAACCACAGGACTTGCTGTTTGGCACAGGGGTGCCCGGGTTAAAGGGATGTATGCGGTCCCATGTGCAAGTGAGGACCTGTGCCTAGGGATGCAGAGCTCCTGGGGGTGGGAGGTCAGAAGAGGTTCCCTCGGGGAAGTGCGCTGTGAGCTGAGTTGGGGAGGCCTCATCAGCCTCCCTGCTTCAGCCTGGGGTCTGCAGTTTGGAGCCCCGCCATCCCCAGTCCCCAGCTGCCCGCGAGCAGCCAGCCCTCTGTCTTCCCCAGGTGACCCCCTGCGCTCCTCTCTGCCTCCCCGCCCTAGCCCAGTGGAGGCTTTGCTCGCCTGCTCCTGAACCCCCGCTGGCTCCCCATCCCTCCCTTAAGTTCAGTCAGTGCAGTTCAGTCGCTCAGTCGTGTCCGACTCTGCAACCCCATGGACTGCAGAATGCCAGGCCACCCTGTCCATCTCCAGCTCCTGGAGCGTGCTCAGATTCATATCTGTTGAGCGGGTGATGCTCTCTAACGATCTTATCCTCTGTTGCCCCCTTCTCCTTTTACCCTCAGTCTTTCCCAGCATCAGGGTTATTTCCTATGAGTCAGCTCTTGGCATCAGGTGGTCAGAGTATTAGAGCTTCAGCATCAGTTCAGTTTGGTTCAGTTGCTCGGTCGTGTCCGACTCTTTGCAACCCCATGGACTGCAGCACTCCAGGCTTCCCTGTCCATCACCAGCTTCCAGAGTTTGCTCAAACTCATGTCCATTGAGTAGGTGATGCCATCCAACCATCTCATCTCTGTCGTCTCTTTCTCCGCCCGCCTTCAGTCTTTCCCAGCATCAGGGGCCATATTCTCTAACCCTTTTCACAAGGCCCCACAGCTTTTAGGAGGGAGCTCAGACACCCTGAGCAAGGTCCTGGCGTCTGGCCACCAGAAACCCCCACCTCCACCCACAAGCCTTTGCCATGTCTGCCACACTCACACCCCTCGTTCTAGGTTCTCCAGGCCACTTGCCCTTTGCTCAGTGCTGTTCTCAGTTCCCCATCCTGGTTCTGCCTCCTCAGTGAAGCCCTCCCTGCTTTTCCCATTCAGTCCGTGAAGGTCTTGCTGCTGGTGACAGCACCCAGCAGAGCCAGTTGCCTGCTTGAGTTATTTCATGCTCCTCTGTCCAAGGCAGCGTGCACAGTGACCAGCGTCACAGAGTCTGGGTGGATTCAAAACTTGGTCTGTTTGCTAGCGTGTCTTTGGCCAAGCACTTAAGCTCCCTTTTCTCATCAGCCATATGCGTGAACAGGGGTACCTGCCTCAGTGGGGCTGTTGTGGGCAAGTAATCATTGTCACGGGTAAAGCACACAGAAAGGGGCCTGTTTGCTGTGATTTTTATTTCCTGTGTGACTACTATCTGCTTTTCTTGCCTGGTTGTGAATTCCTGGAGGTGGATTCACCTTTGTATTCTTCCAAAGAGATTCCGCTTCTCCTGGGGTCTAGAAAGACACACAAAAGGCTCAGGCTAGAAAGGATCAGAGAGGTCATTTGGAATTAATGCTGGTTTTCCTGATTGGTAAACTGAGGTCCAGGTGAGCTGAAGGACCTGCCCGAATCACACAGCCAAAGGAACCTCACGGTCAGGGTATGAGATCCAGATCTCGTCAGCCTTTCCCAAGCCAACACAAATGTCATATCTGTGTGCTCTTCGGAGAACAGAGGGTCGGCGTTGTCTCAGCCTTCTCCTGGCGTATCAGTGGCCACGCTCCAGATGGCCGCTCAACCCCGGGCCCTGCCTGCTAATGGATGTCCACTGTCCCAAGCCCTTTGGCCTTTCCTACGGAGGCAGGTTTCCCTACCTTCCAGTCAGGGTGCTGCGTGTGCTCTACGTAGGGAGCGTGATCCAGATCGGGACTTGACCCTAACAGAGACTCCAGGGGTGGGAGGTGGGGAGTGCAGGGGAAGGGAGCCGAGTCCAGAAGACATGGTCCAGCCCAATCTCACCCCCTCCCCGCCAGGCACCCAGGCTGAGTTCAGACTCCTCCCTTCACCGTGGACTTGATACAATCTGGAAAACGCATTAAACATTACAGAGAGTAGTTGACGCGTAATTAATAAAGTACGGATTTTGGCTGGAAGCCTCAACTTAAAATAGCACGGCGGCTGCGAGTGAGGGCAGGGGAGGGAGGCGCAGAAAATGGCATGTGATGAGAAACGAGACTCATCTCTGCCGGAACAGGGTCGCGTCCCTGAAATTAAGGAGGGGCCAGAAAGAGAACAGTTGTGTTTGTCATTAGTAAGGATGAGGTCAGAGCTCAGGGAGGTGAAACGTCTTGCCCTGGGCTGGCTGTGTGTCCTGGGACAGGGCCAGGGACCCGAGCCTGGGCCGGCGCCTTTGACACTAGTCCACACTCGGGCAGTGAACGAACACCTTTCGTGTCTCCCTGAACTCCTCTCGTGAGGTTGCACCTTCCAGGGCTGTTTTTAATTAGAGATGTTTTAATGGCATTTTGAGACAGCCTGTTGTTCCCTCAACAATTCTCCAGAGAGGCTGGAGGGAGGTTTGTGTCTTCTTTGAGGAAGAAGAAGAAAAAAAAAAGGTTGGGGGGGAACCTTTTCTTCTGCCAGCACGTTCAGAGAGACCCTTGCTGTGGTTAACCAGCCTTCTGGTGTGAGGGGAGAGGTGAAGAAGGGGCTCGAGGAAGCAGAGGGAGAGGGGAGAACAGGCTTCTGTGGTTAATTCAAATGCCTGGCCTCCGGGGCTTTCTCTACGGAAGCTGGAGCCCTGCTGCTTTCTGCCAGCCAACCCCAGCTGGCTTTCAGAAGCAAAATGCAAATTTCTGCCCAGCTAATCAACCCTGACAAGGTAGCGTCACCTCCAGCCTGCCCGTCATTAACAAACGACCCAACGCAGACCTGAGCAATCAGGAATACCGGCCCCGGGTGGAGGAGGCCACGCTGGAAGCTTCCAGAATCTTTAAAATGAGCTCAGCAGAGAGCAGAACCTTGACACCAAAAGAGACACTGAGTCAGACAGAAAGTCCCTGCGTGACCCCCTCATTCCGCTTTGACAATATTGCCTTCCTCTCTCTGTGGGACAGAAGTGAACTGGATCGTGTTTAAACAGTAATGAGTGGGTGAGGGCGTGTGGAAGTCTATTGTGTTATGAGACCCAGTGGGCCCTCTATGAAAATAATTAATCTATTAATTATGTGACACAAGGAAAACAGTCCTGGCTTCTGTGGCATGATCGCTGTGGCATTTGTTTCTTATCCCCAAAGCCATAAGCACTATCACTGGCACGTCAGCCAGTCAGTTCAGCCTCTCAGTCGTGTCCGACTCTTTGCCACACCATGGACGGCAGCACACCAGGCCTCCCTGTCCGTCACCAACTCCAGGAGTTTACTCAAACTCATGGCCATTGTGTCGGTGATGCCATCCAACCATCTCATCCGCTGTCGTCCCCTTCTTCTCCCATCTCTAATCTTTTCCAGCATCAGGGACTTTTCCAATGAGTCATTTCTTCCCATCAGGTGGCCAAAGGATTGGAGCTTCAGCTTCAGCATCAGTCCTTCCAGTGAATATTCAGGACTGATTTCCTTTAGGGTGGACTGGTTGGATCAGTGGCACGTGGCTCTTCAGAAATGTTTGTGGTCAAATCTTCGCTCTAGGTCTCCCAGAGCCTCAGTATGTTAGTCTATGGCGTGGAGATGGAGGGAGCTCCCCTTCCCTCCGGGCTGTTGAGTAGATTCAATGAGAAGCCACTGTGGGTCTGGGAGCCCGGCAGCAGCCCAGTGACGTCTGACTGCCTTGTTCTGCCTGCTTCTGGCTTCTCCCTTCTTCCCTCCCATGCCTCGGTCACAGTGAGCAAGAGGATCTGAGAGTCAGAGAGACACGAGGCATTTCTGCCCTCTCTCCCCCGATTCCCTGTGCAGGCACCTCATGCTCAAATATCCGGAACTTGAACCTAGGACTGTATCCGACTACTTCTTTCCCTGGAAGAAGTAGGTCAGTGATCCAGAGCTGGGGGCCCAGCCACCAGCCAAATTCCCAGCTCTAACCATTCCTGCTTTACTGGGTGGGCGGTTGTCACTAGGAAGGAGGGAAGGGGCAGAGGAGGCGAGTGCTGTCTCTGGTGCCCAGGGGGTGAGGGGGAGGCTGGTGGGAGCGGCAGGTTGGGTTTCACTGGCATTCCAGAGCGGGCTTTCCCCCTGCGGCTGAATCAGAGCCGAGGAGCTGCGGAGACCAGAGGAGCCTCAGAGCCGGGCTGTGGGCAAACCTGATAGCTCATCTGGAATCCATCCCCGGCCTGCCCCCCTCCTCCCCCGCGCCCTGAGCCCATTGGAGGAGCCACCGCTGTGGGAACGCGGGGCCCGGCGCCTTAACCAGCAGGCTGAGCAAATCCCCCAGGTGCCAGCCACTGGCCTGCACACCCTCTCCCAGCTCTAAAGGCACAGATTCCCTCCGCACCAGCCCCCAGCGTGGATTCCTGCCTCTTCCTCTCAGAACCAGGGTGAGCCAACCTCAAGGCTCGCTGTAGCTCCAAAGAAGGAGGAGCCTCAGAGTTCAAGCCATCCTGTGGTCTCTCCAGGGGCCAGAGAGTGTCCCCCCAGTCCACGTCAGGAAGACACCTGGGTGGGCATCCAGGTCATCAGTCAGTTCAGTCGCTCAGTCGTGTCTGACTCTTTGCGACCCCATGGACTGCAGCACACCAGGCCTCCCTCCCTGTCCATCACCGTCTCCCAGAGCTTGCTCAAACTCATCTCCCTCGAGTTGGTGATGCCATCCAACCATCTCATCTTCTGTCATCCCCTTCTCCTCCTGCCTTCAATCTTTCCCAGGATCAGGGTCTTTTCTAATGAGTCAGTTCTTCGCATCAGGTGGCCGAACGATTGCAGCTTCAGCTTCAGCATCAGTCCTTCCAATGAATATTCAGGGCTGATTTCCTTTAGGGCAACCAGGTAGCCCTGGGCTTTCAGAATCCTCCCAGCCCTTGGCTGTCTGAGTCCTGAATCTCCTTGGATGTCTGGTGCCCTAAAACTCTCATCACTCCAGTATTCTAAATGCCCAAACTCTCCCAACGAAGGGATCGCAGAGCTGGAAGAGCCCGAGTTATGCCCAGGGCAGGGACGACCAGCTGTCTGCAGCCTCGCACTTGCTTCTCAGCTCTGCCTGTGGTTTGCTTTGAACCTTGAAGGAGTCGTTTGCTGTCTGAGGGACTCAGTTTCCTCTTCTCTAATAGGATACCCTCCTTGCAGGAATGATCATGAGGATCACAGAGGAAAATGTGGATTACAGGGAAAAACAAATGTCGCTCGGTCCTGTCCAGCTCTTTGCAACTTCATGGACTGCAACACGCCAGGCTTCACTGTCCTTCACCATCTCCAGAGTTTGCTCAAACTCGTGTCCATTCAGTCAGTGATGCCATCCAACCATCTCATCCTCTATCATGCCCTTCTCCTCCTGCCCTTAACCTTTCCCAGCATCAGGGTCTTTTCTAATGAGTCGGCTCTTCACCTCAGGTGGAGACCACCCCGACCACCCTCTCTGCAGAGCAGCTGATGGCACAGTGACAGTGATAAGTGCCAGCCGCAGCTGGAGACTCTGCCCCCCAGGACTCCGTGTCCCCTCCCTCTCTGGGGTGTCCTCCCAAAGCCTCTTGGAGAGGGATTTTATTTCTCCATATCCCCGGCACCGGCACCTCCCTACCCCGGGGACCTGATCGGGGGGTCATGGTGCTGTGTTATCACCCATTGTATTTGATTAACCTTGGATCACCACCCAAAACCGAGATAGCGTATCAAAAAGCAGAGACATCCTTTTGTCGACAGAGGTCCGTCTAGTCAAAGCTATGGTTTTTCCAGTGGTCGTGTACAGAAACGAGAGTTGGACCATAAAGAAGGCTGAGTGCCAGAGAATTGATGCTTTCGAACTGTGGTGTTGGAGAAGACTCTTGAGAGTCCCTTGGACTGCGAGGTGATCCAACCAGACCACCCTAAAGGAAATCAACCCTGAATATTCATTGGAAGGACTGATGCTGAAGCTAAAGCTCCAATGCTTTGGCCACCTGATGTGGAGAGTTGACTCCTTTGAAAAGACCCTGACGCTGGGAAAGGTTGAGGGCAGGAGGAGAAGGGGATGACAAAGGATGAGATGGGTGGATGGCATCACTGACTGAATGGACACGAGTTTGAGCAAACTCTGGGAGATGGTGAAGGACAGTGAAGCCTGGCGTGCTGCAGACCATGAGGTTGCAAAGAGTTGGACAGGACCGAGCGACTCAACAGCAGCCACCCAGACAGCATGTGGGGTTGGACACCTGTGGGCCTCTCCCCCTGTCTCTCCATGAGCAGGAAGGAGTACCCCCCACCCCCGGAATACCCTCAGCTTAGTGGGCTGGAAACAGAGCCCACCAGAGGGATCCTGAAATCTGAGTAAAGTTCTCCTTTGTTGGAGAGCCTGACGGGGTCAGAGGCAGCTCAGACCACCTGGAGGGGACGGGCCCTTTGCCCACCACAAATCTCTTTTCACAACAAACTTTGAGAACAGCCTGTTTTCCCAGTGCAACTTCCTCCATAGTGTTTGCCTAATCCGTCTGTCCAAAATCCCTCTCCAAACACGAGGTTTCCTGCCCAGCACTGGCAATCAGAGAGCTAATTATCTGGGATTAGAGATGGAATGGGGGTGGTGGGGGGAGGCTCCCATTTAATTACAGGAAAAAATTAGCCCAACTGATGTGGGCAAAGCCACTGGGATTCAAATGGAAGTCCAGGTTTTACGGCAGAGCAGGTTGGAAGGCGCGAGCACCCTGTGCTCCAGCCTGGGATCCTCTGCCCTTTGGTGGCTGTGACATGAGGAGGAGGGCTCCAAGAGTTTCTCTCTTGGGGATCCGGGAGAGATGTGTGTGTGTGTGTGTGTGTGTTGGAGAGAGGCAGGGAGAGAGGCAGAGAGACAGCACAGAGAAAGACAAAGAGGGATAACAGACACGCAGAGAAACTGGAAGTGACAGGAGAAACACAAGGAAGAGAGGGAGAAGGGGACGGGCGGGCAGGAGGCAAGAGGGGCTTGCTGGAGACAGGAGACGTCCCCGAGGCTGCCTCCTGCCCTGTCGTCCCCGCGGGCTGGCCGTTAGGTCCCTTTCAAGGCGGGAGGGGGGACAGAAAGGCCTCCCCGGCCTTCCTTCTTCTCCTTTCCCCGCTCTCCTTCCTCTAGCGCCCGACACACAGACCCATTTAGCCACCCACAGCCCAGGTGATGAGTAGGTTCATCCTGGCGGGGGGACGAGGCTGGAATGAAGAGCGTGGCTCCTTTGGGATCCTAGTGATCTGGAGTCCCTTCTGTGGCCTGAAGATAGGGCTTTCTGCCAGTCCTTGCCTCTTCTCCTAGGAGAAGAAGCTCCTGGCTCAGAGAGACATTCATTCATTAAGTTACTCATTCATTCTTCTATTTTACAAATAGCTAGGGAGCCTGAGTTTGAGTAAGCTCCAGGAGTTGGTGATGGACAGGGAAGCCTGGCGTGCTGCAGTCCATGGGGTCGCGAAGAGTTGGACAGGACTGAGTGGCTGAACTGAACTGATCTGAGGGAGCAGTATTAGGGGCCAAACCCATCATTGAGCTATGGATTTTCATTAGCCCAGCAGAATGGAAATTGACTCTAGCTCTAAGTTATGAGCGATAGTCTCCTCACTTCTTCCCTCTCACATACACTAAAACCATCCCGGAAATAGCCCAGAAACACCTCCTGGCCAGCTCCTGTCCACAGAGGATCTGAGCACATTGTGCAGAGACCTGACAAAACTCCAAGGCATCAAACAACAAAATGCAAGCCTGTGCAGCACGGTGTTTCAGTACTTGAAAATGATTATTTATATGTAGTAGCCCACTTCTTTCCAAATAAAGAATTAGGTGACATAAAAGATTGGCAAACATTTACAACGAGAACCACCCCTGGACTAGAAAGCCCAAGTCATGAGAGGAGCAAAAGTAAATATGCTATGAATAAAGCCAAAATAGACACCAGCACCCAGCCTCTAATTTGCCCTGAGTATCCTGGGAGCCACATCAAAAAGGGAAATGGGATGAACTAGAAATTTTTAATCTCCAATAGAAAGAGATTTCTATTTTTCAGGAGACAATTTCCAGACATTACATTCTGTAAGTAATTCACCATGTGAGCCTTTATACAGAAACCAGGGGAAAAGTCTGACATCAAAATCAGAAGCATCTTGTATATGGCAGTTTCTTACCTTACCTTCCACTGAAGCGTCAGGCCTGTGATATCCTTGTAGAAGTCATCATCCAGTGAATTGCTCTCATGGAGTAACCAACAAAAACAGGCAAGTGGATAAGGCCTTTGAGGAAAGTGAAACTTGCTGGTTAAGCTTTAGAGGCCCAAGTTTGTGGCTTTCTGGAGCTCTAACTTAATTCAAGGACAAAATGCAATTTTTTAATCACCCTCTTTGTGCTTGGCACTCTGTTGAAAGTTGAATAAAATAAACTCGATAGCTTCAGCTTCTGGGAATTTATCATTTTTGTGGGCACTTCTATTGGGGCTCAGACAGCAGAAAAAGAGCCTTAAAATGATCAATAGTAAGATGTTGACATCCTTTATAAGACAAGGGTGAATGCGTCTTGGGGAGGCATTGTTGTTAAGTCACTATGTCTGACTCTTTGTGGCCCCATGAACTGCCGCACCCCAGGCTCCTCTGTCCTTCACTATCTCCTGGAGTTTGCTCAAATTCATGTCTATAGAGTCGATGATGCCATCCGACCATCTCATCATCTGCCGCCCACTTCTCCTTCTGTCTTCAATCTTTCCCAGCATCACTGGGGAGGTACGCAGCTTAGTAAAAGACTATATAATCAAACTGACCCAGGTTCCTGTCTCTCTCTACCACTTACTGGCTATGTGACCTAAAGCTAACCTGACCTCTCTGAGGCCCCGTGTCTTCACCAGTAAAGTGGGCCTGGGGATTAAAGTAGGTACTTGGAATAAGGCAGCTATTGCCTCATGCAGCACATAGTATGCGCTCAGTGAGTGGCGGCTACACTGCATTCCAGGGTTGCTGACGAAGGCGACCTTCCCAGCATGGGGAGAGGAGGCCTGAACAAGGCGAGGAGGCTCGCCAGGGTGGTGGGGACCCGTGGTCCCCCTCTAAGAAATCCCCTCAGAGCCATCACTTCCTAAGGACTGGGATGGTCCAGAGCAGCTCTGCAGCTATCCAGCCTAAGATCTGTCTTTCAGCTGTTTATCACCACTTCACTGGGAAATCCATGACGATATGTCTCTCTCATTTGCTTTCCACTTTGGAGACGTCCAGGACTTGGCCTTTCAGCAAAGGAAGGCCCATCTCTCCTTGTAGGAAAGGCCCATCCTTCCCTGCCCAGCCCCGTGATCTCTCTCCAGACCTCTGCCCTCAGGGGACCCTTCTCTGCAAGTCGTGGTGAGGTTCAGGTGTCAGGTGGGGTGAGGGGCATCCCTTCCTGATTCGCCCGGAGGCAGCCCTGTCTAGACTGGATGCCAGCCAGCCCCAGGCAGCCTCCGGGTGACGGAGGAAAGAAGGGCTGGGCAGGATGAGAGAGGCAGATCCATCCCGAGTGTCACAGGGTTGGCCTGGGCTGGTCTTACACCAGGCTGGTCTTCAGGCCACACCCCTTTGGCCCACCCTCTCCTGCTCTGCTTTTTTTCCCGCGGTTTCTCTGGTACTTTCCAGCTCACTGCCAAACTGTCAAAAGCCATGAGAGGCAAAGTGCTGTTCAGTTAATGATTCCGGTCCCTGGAGAGGTGGAGCGCTCTTTTAAGAAGAAAAAAAAAAGG
>SJYW01003571.1:80380-94797 GCA_006410735.1 Raphicerus campestris
CTTAGTACTTTACACAAAAGCCAAGCTGCAGCTCCTTCTAGCCCTTTCTTTTAAGGAGCAGATTAGAAGTGGGGAGGCTTGCCCCGAGCGGCCTTCTCTCTGTGGGGAAAAGCCGGGGCCCTCCCCTCACTTGCCTGTTTCTCACAGAGCAGAAAGAGTCTGCAGTGGAATGCAGCCATCCTTTGGGGGCCCAGCAGCCTCTGCCCTCAGCATCCCCAGCACAGGTCCTGGGGAGACCCTGGCAAAACCACCCCTCCACTCTCAGAGGTCGCTTTCAAAAGCAGGCAGCAACCTCCCGCCCCACCACGGGCGCCCGCCGCGCCTGCCCTTGCTGCCTGCCCCTGCCTCCTTCCCCAGCTGTTCCCCTGGGAAAAGGCTGAGAGTTGGGGGGTGGGGAGCCTCAAGCCTCTGAAGAAGTCCCTCCCGGCCCAGTTTTCCTCCTCAGTCTGGTCCCACTCAAGTCTGTGGATCAGGAGTAAATCAATCAGAAAGCCTTCACCTCTGTGCAGCCCTTTCCAGAGTCCTGGTTGTTTCCAGATTCCTTATCTAATTTGTCCTCACCATAGCCTTGTCATGCTGGCAGTATTTATTTATTTATTTTTTGTACCATTTTTGCAGAGGAAGAAAGTAAAAATTAACTCCCTTGACTGAAGGTCCCCTGTGTGGCCTCCACTCCCAGCCAGTTAAGACGTCAGCCCTGACTGGACAGTCTACACCTGTCAGGAGGGAAGCCTGACGTGTCAGAGAGGAAACGGCAAACCCCTCTGAAAAGGCTGCCCTCCTCACAGAGGTGAAACCCGGGCACTCTTTAATTCCCGTCATCTCCAAGTGTGTGGAGAAGGCAATGGCAACCCACTCCAGTACTCTTGCCTGAAAAATCCCATGGGTGGAGAAGCTGGGGTCGCAAAGAGTTGGACACAACTGAGCGACTTCACTTTCTTTCTTTTCATGTGTGGCCTGCCTTGAGGGGAAGTTTTATGTTTTGTATCCCAGGACAGCCCCCTGCCTTCTTGACCCCTGTCCTCTGCTCACATCCTCATGGGAAGAATCCCATCGGCTGCAGAGAGATAGCCACCCCTGGGCGCCGTGGCGTGTGGATGCCCAGAGTCCAGGGGCTCATGGCCTTCCGGGCAGTGGGGCCCTCTCAGGGCTCGGGAGGATGGGAAGCCGGAAAAGGTGGGCAGTGGCCACACCTGGCTGATCCTGGAGCCCACGGCATGTTCTGTTCAGAGAAAAGGCGGTACGAGGTTTGCAGTGCACAAGGCCGAGCCCGCTTCCCGCCTTCACCAGCCCCCTCCATGAGCCCCTGGCACCTGTGGCAGGCAGTGTGGTACCCAGGCCCCAGCAGAGGCTGCGTGCTGGCACTGCGCCCGGCAGCTGGGGTGTCAGCTTGGGAGGGGGTGGGCATCGAGGAGAAGCAGGTGTCCAGCCCGAGAGAAACTGGTGACCGGGAAAGGTCTCTGAGCAGCGAGGCCTGGGTAGGTGGCTAGAGTCCGTGGCGGATCAAGCAAACCATGGTCCTTGCTCATCACCCCACCCCGCCCCCAGCCCACCTNGGGGCCCTCTCACGGGTCGGGAGGATGGGAAGCCGGAAAAGGTGGGCAGTGGCCACACCTGGCTGATCCTGGAGCCCACGGCATGTTCTGTTCAGAGAAAAGGCGGTACGAGGTTTGCAGTGCACAAGGCCGAGCCCGCTTCCCGCCTTCACCAGCCCCCTCCATGAGCCCCTGGCACCTGTGGCAGGCAGTGTGGTACCCAGGCCCCAGCAGAGGCTGCGTGCTGGCACTGCGCCCGGCAGCTGGGGTGTCAGCTTGGGAGGGGGTGGGCATCGAGGAGAAGCAGGTGTCCAGCCCGAGAGAAACTGGTGACCGGGAAAGGTCTCTGAGCAGCGAGGCCTGGGTAGGTGGCTAGAGTCCGTGGCGGATCAAGCAAACCATGGTCCTTGCTCATCACCCCACCCCGCCCCCAGCCCACCTTGGTTAGAATGATCTGGCCCCCAAAGAACAGCAATGAATTAATTAGGGGTCTGTTGTCATGAAGCAGCTCATTATAAAAGTCCCTCTCCTGGGAGAGGAGGTGGGGAAAGGTGTGAGGACGACAGCTATTCAAACAGAATCTTTTAAGAGAGAGCTAGGCCCTTCCTCAGCTGCCTGCTCTGCCCTTGGGCTCCGCCCGGAAGTCAGACACAGCAGAGCCCGCAGGGCAGCCCTGAGCCGCACCGACCACCCTGGATTTCAGGCGGTGGAGGCTTTCTGTCCTCACTGCCCTTCCCTTCTCAGACCCTGTTCCTCAGACCTCGACTCTGACCCCGTCTTCGTGACCTTAACCCTTACTCCCCATCTTTCGCTGAGCCGGCAGAGCTCCAGCTTAGTGCTTCTTTTCAGAACAGCACCGTGCATGTGTATAGGTGTTGCTGTTCACTCATGGCTGACTCTTTGTGACCCCAGGGACTGCAGCACGCCAGGATTCCCTGTCCTTCACCATCNAAGGGAACCCTTTCCCAAAGCGTCCCCAGCTCTCAGCACAAGCCTAGCTTCCAGGAGGCCATGTCCTGAATGAACACTGGACAGTCCTGAAATTCATGGCTAATAAGTCATTTCATTCTCACAACATCCTGCTTGAGCGCTGAGGACAGAAGTTACCACCCTTATTTGGCAGCCACGGAGCCTATTACACAAACAAGTGAAGCGACTTGCCTGAAGTCACACAGCCAATTAATGAGAAAGCCGGGATTAGATCCCAGCCCTGCAGACACAAACCAGCGCCTCCCTCTGTGGGGTGCTGCCTCTCAAACCAATCTGCTTCCTACTGAGACGTCCAAGAGGATCCCTGGTTCTATGGCTCCTCAGCAGCTATTACAAAAAATACTATGACTGCTAGTACCCCTACTACTAATAATAAAGTGATATGAGAGTGTCAGATCCCAAGCACAAGCTCCATAATTTAGAACTAACTAGAGAAGAAGTTGATGCATAAGAAAAAGCGTTTGGAGGGGCCTGCAGGTAAGCTAGTTAATTGGATATGCTGATTTGAATTGGATATTCAAGTAAAGAGGCTGTCATTAATTTCTGTGCAGACCTAGCTGTGATTTAAAGGCAAGTGACTGCTAATAGGATTACTATTTCATTCTCCTTTCGAAGAGGCCCCTCCCACCTGGAAGACCAGACAGTAAATCTCCCCTGGATTTCAGCTCACCTCCTCCTGCCCCAGAGCCAGTCCTCATCAGCTGACTCTTAGCCTCCCAGCACGGTCCTCCCAAGTGAGGCTCTGAGCTCACTGCCACCTCTAGGAGACAGGTGATTGACCCACTGCGGCCTTGGGGGCTGAAAGAGGAAGAGCAGCTAAAGATAGGGCTTGGATGCTCATCTACCCATCTCCTCTGTTCTCAGCTGCAGTGAATGGCTGTGTGTGCCCATTAATATTTCTTAGGAGAGTCACAGAGTGACTCTGAGAAATTGGACTCTGTGTGGGTAACTCAGTTCTGCCACTCTTCAGCTGTGTGGTCTTGAGAAAGTGACGTCCTTCTCTGCGCCTCCAATTTCCTATCTGTACAATGGGAACAGTAATAATACGCCCTTCAGGGGTGGCTCGTAAGGATTAAATGAGTTCATTTTTGTTAAGCACTTTCGACAGCAGTCAGCACATTATGAAAACTACAGAAGTGGTTGTGTGTGTTGTGTGCTTAATCACTAAGTCGTGTCCAACTCTTCGAGACTCCATGGACAGTAGCTCGCCAGGCTCCTCTGTCTGTGGGATTTTCCAGGCAAGAGTACTGGAGGGGGTTGCCATTTCCTTCCCCAGGGGAATCTTCCTGACCCAGGGATTGAACTGGCATCTCCTGCATTGCAGGTGGATTCTTTACCGCTGAGCAACCAAAGAAGCTCCAATAGAAATGGGAGCTATTATTAAATTCTTTAGGCCAACGGGGCCCTTTGAAAAATCCACCAGGTCCATCCTCCCTTGAGGCAGGTCCACATTTAACCATGAACCAAAGAAGTCATCCTGAGTTCAAAGCCCTCCTGAGCAGGAGGGCGCGGCCTCCTGCTGTCTCCCACTGAGCAGCAGGGGCTCCTCTCAGCAGGAATTCTGACTACACTGAGCCTCAGCCTGCTTGTGCAGTGGTTTAGGCATGCAATTTTTCTTTTGCTGGTCTCTGTAGAGACTGTCGCCCTCCATTGTAGGACACTGTCCATCTTGTCCCACCTTCTGAGCGGTGTCCAAGCAAAATGGCAACTGCTAAATCTGCAGGCCGCTGAGGTCCCGCCCTCCCAGGAGAGGAGGAGCCTGGCTAGAAAGACAGGTTGAAGTGACCGGCTTTCCCCGTCTGGCCTGTGGCACCCCTCCTCTGCCTGGTTGGGTTACCTGGCGGGGGCTTGTGCAGCTGGGTCTGATAACGCCCTTCTCTTAGATTGGATTCCTGGCCTATTTCAGCATCCTGTGTCCTTGTGGTCGTTGGATCCTGGCCCTGGGGCGCAAGCTTCAAAGCCGAAGAGAACTCAGTTCGTGGGACACCGCAGGACACACGCAAGCTGTTGCGTCTTAAAATCCACTTTTGTCTGGGTTTCTGCGCAGTCTCCACCGTCCCCATCCTGTGTCTGGGGAGGATGGAGGGCAGCGTCGAAACTGAAAACTTCCAAGGCGGAGAAAGACGGGGACCCCTGGGTTTGAATTCAAGCAGGGCCACCCTTGTCCCTTCTCAGTCCAGGGCTGTTGGCTTCATCAGCCGTGTTGTCCTCTGGACCACTCTGGATGGAGCCGGTGGGAGCCCTAGGGCCGGCCCTGACCGCCTGTGTCCACGAGTGGAAGGGCTTGGGTGAGACGGGCTCCAAAGCCCCATAGCTCCAGCAGTTTCCCTAAGTCTGTGATTCTCCTGTGACAGGCACAGAGCAGATCACCTATTCAGAGAGGGAAGCTGAGGCTCGGGGAGGTGAGATAACTGGTCTGAAAGCAAACAGGAGGCAGAAATCAAGCCCAGACAAGAGCAGGAGCACAGTCAGAGCAGAAACCCCGGAACCTGGTGTCGCGCTTCGGCGTGCTGCCCACAGGGAGAGAGGGGAATCAGGGAAGGGAGCGGCCTCTGCTGCCCAGCTGGCCAGTCCCGCCCGCACCTCATCCCCGGGACCCCAGCCCCCGTCCCCCTTCTCCATCTTCTCTGTCTTCTCATCGGAATCTCGGAGGACCGCACAGCTCGAGGCGGACAGCACGGACTTCTCAGGCAGGACTGCTCCCCTCTCCAGGGACTTAGAGGGAATGACATAGGCTAGCTCAGTTCAGGCTCAGTATCAAGAACATTTTCTGTTCTGGTTTAGTTTCAGCTCTGATGTTTTCAGAGTTCTGTAGGTTTGATTCTGGCCTCAACTGGTTTATTGAAAGGTTTGGATTGTAGACAGGAAAAAAAAAAAAAGTTGAGGCTTCTTATTCAGAAAAAAAAGTTAAGGACTGGGATTAGTCCTAACTGGGACATTCCAGAATGTGTGATGGTAAGTTATCTTTGGCAAGATTCCATTCCAGCATGGCCATGGGTACCACCTAGTCCCGGGGCCCGGAGAGGGAGGGCCAGACGTGGTGGTCCTCCTTCTGAGTGTGTGTGCCCAGCCTTTTGGGGAGGAGGCTGATTTATCTGGCAGAGGGTTAACCAGCCTGCCCAGGTGGGGGTATCCTGAGCTGGCCAGCCCTGAAGTAAGATGATGGTTCTGCAGCTCTTGGGGCTGAGCCAGTGCCTGGAGGAGAATTAAAACATCCTTGGAGAGGAGCAGCTGTCATAGGGAGGGTGGTAAGCGGCACTGGGACATCTCCTTTTCAGAGGAGAAAGCAGAGCTCAAACTCTCCCATTTTATGGATATGGAACAGTGAGGTTAAGCCAGTCAGAAGTCATGACTATCACATCTCCCTCTACATCCTGCAGTAGCCTGAGAACTTTTTTTAACAGCCTTTTTAAAAAATATGAATGTATTTATTTGACTCCATGTGGTCTTAGCTGTGGCATGCAGGGTCTTCACTGTATCAGCGGGATCTTTCGTTGAGACTCAAGGACTCTCTCCAGTTGGGGCTTGTGGTCTCCGGAGCAGAGGCTTAGCTGCTCCGTGGTGGTTCCCTGACCAGAAATTGAATCCATGTCCCACGTGTTGCAAGGCAGATTCTAACCACTTGGCCACCAGGGAAGTCCCACCGGAGAACTTCTGTGATTAAAAGCTACTGTGTTTCTAGAAGAATCTCTTGGAAATTTTGAATTTTTCCATCTAAGACAGAATGCTGCTCTGAAAGCTAAGGGGAGCTATTTTAATTGTGGGGCATTTTCCCAGACTGAGCCCCTTGTTCTTCCCTCTGCTTGAGTCCATCATGAGATTCGCTCTAGGGTGGAGGGCAGTAGCCTCGGCCCCACCGCATCATTGGCAACCCCGAGTCTGAGTCTTCCTCCACCCAACGAGAATGAACTAAATAGCCCCCTCACTGCTTCCTGGAAGGAGGGGCTTTAATGACAGTTGCCAAGGCAACAGCTTGGAACAGTAGGAAGCCACTAGTTAGGAAGAAAAAGGTCAAAAGAGGAGTTTAGGGGAAAAGAAGAGTCCAGCCTACAGGGGAGTTTCTGGGGTAAGAGTGGCTGAGAGTGAGTTTCTTTGGTTCCACTGAGGTCACCTCCTCATCTTCAAAGCCAGAGCTCCCACCAAAGTCACCCACGAAGCAGACAAGGAGAACACAGTGCCTTGACTCCTGCCCTGCTCCACTGGCCCCACCCCGGGATCCAGGCACAGGGCCTCATGCAGGAATCTGCTGGTCCCGCCACTAGGAACTCCAGAACCACTGTACCCCGCCCTGCAGTGGGATCATGGTCTCCTCCTTACCCACGCCAGTCCAGCCCAAGTTAACAGTCGNTGCTTAATCACTAAGTCGTGTCCAACTCTTCGAGACCCCATGGACAGTAGCTCGCCAGGCTCCTCTGTCTGTGGGATTTTCCAGGCAAGAGTACTGGAGGGGGTTGCCATTTCCTTCCCCAGGGGAATCTTCCTGACCCAGGGATTGAACTGGCATCTCCTGCATTGCAGGTGGATTCTTTACCGCTGAGCAACCAAAGAAGCTCCAATAGAAATGGGAGCTATTATTAAATTCTTTAGGCCAACGGGGCCCTTTGAAAAATCCACCAGGTCCATCCTCCCTTGAGGCAGGTCCACATTTAACCATGAACCAAAGAAGTCATCCTGAGTTCAAAGCCCTCCTGAGCAGGAGGGCGCGGCCTCCTGCTGTCTCCCACTGAGCAGCAGGGGCTCCTCTCAGCAGGAATTCTGACTACACTGAGCCTCAGCCTGCTTGTGCAGTGGTTTAGGCATGCAATTTTTCTTTTGCTGGTCTCTGTAGAGACTGTCGCCCTCCATTGTAGGACACTGTCCATCTTGTCCCACCTTCTGAGCGGTGTCCAAGCAAAATGGCAACTGCTAAATCTGCAGGCCGCTGAGGTCCCGCCCTCCCAGGAGAGGAGGAGCCTGGCTAGAAAGACAGGTTGAAGTGACCGGCTTTCCCCGTCTGGCCTGTGGCACCCCTCCTCTGCCTGGTTGGGTTACCTGGCGGGGGCTTGTGCAGCTGGGTCTGATAACGCCCTTCTCTTGGATTGGATTCCTGGCCTATTTCAGCATCCTGTGTCCTTGTGGTCGTTGGATCCTGGCCCTGGGGCGCAAGCTTCAAAGCCGAAGAGAACTCAGTTCGTGGGACACCGCAGGACACACGCAAGCTGTTGCGTCTTAAAATCCACTTTTGTCTGGGTTTCCGCGCAGTCTCCACCGTCCCCATCCTGTGTCTGGGGAGGATGGAGGGCAGCGTCGAAACTGAAAACTTCCAAGGCGGAGAAAGACGGGGACCCCTGGGTTTGAATTCAAGCAGGGCCACCCTTGTCCCTTCTCAGTCCAGGGCTGTTGGCTTCATCAGCCGTGTTGTCCTCTGGACCACTCTGGATGGAGCCGGTGGGAGCCCTAGGGCCGGCCCTGACCGCCTGTGTCCACGAGTGGAAGGGCTTGGGTGAGACGGGCTCCAAAGCCCCATAGCTCCAGCAGTTTCCCTAAGTCTGTGATTCTCCTGTGACAGGCACAGAGCAGATCACCTATTCAGAGAGGGAAGCTGAGGCTCGGGGAGGTGAGATAACTGGTCTGAAAGCAAACAGGAGGCAGAAATCAAGCCCAGACAAGAGCAGGAGCACAGTCAGAGCAGAAACCCCGGAACCTGGTGTCGCGCTTCGGCGTGCTGCCCACAGGGAGAGAGGGGAATCAGGGAAGGGAGCGGCCTCTGCTGCCCAGCTGGCCAGTCCCGCCCGCACCTCATCCCCGGGACCCCAGCCCCCGTCCCCCTTCTCCATCTTCTCTGTCTTCTCATCGGAATCTCGGAGGACCGCACAGCTCGAGGCGGACAGCACGGACTTCTCAGGCAGGACTGCTCCCCTCTCCAGGGACTTAGAGGGAATGACATAGGCTAGCTCAGTTCAGGCTCAGTATCAAGAACATTTTCTGTTCTGGTTTAGTTTCAGCTCTGATGTTTTCAGAGTTCTGTAGGTTTGATTCTGGCCTCAACTGGTTTATTGAAAGGTTTGGATTGTAGACAGGAAAAAAAAAAAAAGTTGAGGCTTCTTATTCAGAAAAAAAAGTTAAGGACTGGGATTAGTCCTAACTGGGACATTCCAGAGTGTGTGATGGTAAGTTATCTTTGGCAAGATTCCATTCCAGCATGGCCATGGGTACCACCTAGTCCCGGGGCCCGGAGAGGGAGGGCCAGACGTGGTGGTCCTCCTTCTGAGTGTGTGTGCCCAGCCTTTTGGGGAGGAGGCTGATTTATCTGGCAGAGGGTTAACCAGCCTGCCCAGGTGGGGGTATCCTGAGCTGGCCAGCCCTGAAGTAAGATGATGGTTCTGCAGCTCTTGGGGCTGAGCCAGTGCCTGGAGGAGAATTAAAACATCCTTGGAGAGGAGCAGCTGTCATAGGGAGGGTGGTAAGCGGCACTGGGAAATCTCCTTTTCAGAGGAGAAAGCAGAGCTCAAACTCTCCCATTTTATGGATATGGAATAGTGAGGTTAAGCCAATCAGAAGTCATGACTATCACATCTCCCTCTACATCCTGCAGTAGCCTGAGAACTTTTTTTTAACAGCCTTTTTAAAAAATATGAATGTATTTATTTGACTCCATGTGGTCTTAGCTGTGGCATGCAGGGTCTTCACTGTATCAGCGGGATCTTTCGTTGAGACTCAAGGACTCTCTCCAGTTGGGGCTTGTGGTCTCCGGAGCAGAGGCTTAGCTGCTCCGTGGTGGTTCCCTGACCAGGAATTGAATCCATGTCCCACGTGTTGCAAGGCAGATTCTAACCACTGGGCCACCAGGGAAGTCCCACCGGAGAACTTCTGTGATTAAAAGCTACTGTGTTTCTAGAAGAATCTCTTGGAAATTTTGAATTTTTCCATCTAAGACAGAATGCTGCTCTGAAAGCTAAGGGGAGCTATTTTAATTGTGGGGCATTTTCCCAGACTGAGCCCCTTGTTCTTCCCTCTGCTTGAGTCCATCATGAGATTCGCTCTAGGGTGGAGGGCAGTAGCCTCGGCCCCACCGCATCATTGGCAACCCCGAGTCTGAGTCTTCCTCCACCCAACGAGAATGAACTAAATAGCCCCCTCACTGCTTCCTGGAAGGAGGGGCTTTAATGACAGTTGCCAAGGCAACAGCTTGGAACAGTAGGAAGCCACTAGTTAGGAAGAAAAAGGTCAAAAGAGGAGTTTAGGGGAAAAGAAGAGTCCAGCCTACAGGGGAGTTTCTGGGGTAAGAGTGGCTGAGAGTGAGTTTCTTTGGTTCCACTGAGGTCACCTCCTCATCTTCAAAGCCAGAGCTCCCACCAAAGTCACCCACGAAGCAGACAAGGAGAACACAGTGCCTTGACTCCTGCCCTGCTCCACTGGCCCCACCCCGGGATCCAGGCACAGGGCCTCATGCAGGAATCTGCTGGTCCCGCCACTAGGAACTCCAGAACCACTGTACCCCGCCCTGCAGTGGGATCATGGTCTCCTCCTTACCCACGCCAGTCCAGCCCAAGTTAACAGTCACAGACCATACCCCGGCTCAGGCCCGTCAAGCACGCAAACTCTTAGGAGGCTAGGATAATGTGAATAGGAGCACTAATCCAACTTTCCCAAGTCTGCAGTAAATAAATGCTCCTGACCTTCCCTACTTGGCCAGCAAAAACTGAAAATGCGTCCATCCCTCCATGCTTGCATGGTTACTGTGGCATCGGGCTCCACGCTTAGCCCTTGCAATGAGTAAGTCCTTGCTCTCAGTGGGGTGGGAGAAATGGACAGAGGGAAGGAGATGGTTAGAAGTCCAAGAGAGAAATCAAAGTGAATAGGAGGGAGGGACTTCATCTTAAAATCATCCAGAGAAAACTGTCTTTTGACCTCAACTTTGATTTAGCACTAAAGGGCCCACGATACTTTATCAGCTGGGTCATAGTTCATGTCCTTTCAATAAGCATTTCTCAAGCAGTTCCTTTTATCCATCACCAGCCCTGTTCCCAGTTTCATTCTAGTCCTCAGATGCTGGTCCTCAGAGAAACAGAAAGCATTCCTGCCTTCAAAATGTTGGTGGATTTACGCACATGTGAGGCAGTCAGAGAACAATTTAAGTAGGTAGTCAATACGCATTAGCTAATACATATACAATGAAAAAGTCAATTGATTATAATCTCAGGACAAAATGTCTGGTGGGGGGAAAAAAGCCCTTGGGGTGAGGAGCAATTAGTGTGGTAGAGATATTGGAGAAGGCTTTATGGGGGAAGTGGGCTTGAACTAGGGGGTTTAGATGGACAGAGAACAAGAAACGGCCTGGGCTGGCAATATTGGTCAGCAGTCAGCTTCTGTGTTGGAAACAGGAAGCCTGGCAGGAGGAGTGTGTTCAAACCATGGGCTCCCCATCATCTTGTCTCTGTCTGAACTGATGGTCCTCAGGGGCCTCTCTCCGCTGGCTTTCCAAATTCTACGTAGAACTTGAGTGTTAGTCGCTGAGTCATGTGACCCCATGGACTGTAGCCCTCCAAGGCTCCTCCGACCTTGGGATTTTCCAGGCAAGAATACTGGAGTGGGTTGCCATTTTCTTCCCCAGGGGATCTTCCCAACCCAGGGATCGAGCCCCAGTCTTTGGCATTGCAGGCAGAGTCATTACCTCCTGAGCTACCAGGACGCTTCATGTATTGCTTAGACTACGGGAATGTTTCTCCAACCCCCAACCCGGTAGTATCCACATCGGCTGGGCATTTATTAGAAACAAAATTTCTCAGACCTCATTCCCACTGAATCAGAAACTCTGGGATAGTCCCAGGGCTGAATTTCTCCACTCCCTCCAGGCGGTTCTCCGAGCATGCTGGTTTGATAAGCGTGGGTTACATTGGTGCTTTTAAACCCCGGCTGCTCATTAGCGTCCCCCCGGGAGCTTTGAAACCCAAAGAAGATATCAGGTCCCCCAGCACAGAGCTCCTGATGAATGGATCCAGCCATGTGTTTTAAAAAGTCCCCGGATTATTCTCATGTACATCGAGCCTGAGAAGCACCAGACTCGATGATCTCTAGGTTCTTCCTGATTTCTTATCCTGGGATGGACTTTGAGACTGACTCCCAGATTTCTGTCCTCGGGGATTCCTGGCTCCTCAAAATCACCTGGGGGATTTGCACACATCATTCAGGGGATATTGTTGTGGTGGGGTGGCGGGAGCAGAAAGCTCTTTCTGAGATCCTAAAATCTTGACTCTCAATGGCCAGTTTTTGGATGGTTTCTGTGCTGGTCCCACCAGCCTCCCGTACCTGCTCAAGGAAGAACCAGTGTGTGTAATGTTGATTCTCCTGCCCCAGACGCAAGCAAGTGTGCACAAGCACACACTCACACACCCCCATCACAGTGTTGAGAACATGTGCATACACACACAAGAATAACCATATAAGGATATCCAGATCACACCCAAAGACATATATGCACACACAAGTAAACCCACCACTTGAAGGTTCAGACCAGCACACTCAGACTGCTTGGGAAAGGATCCCTCTTGGTGGAAACTGGGCTGTTTGAACTGGAAGCACCTCTGTCTTTCCTGTCACCCAGCCTGCTTCAGGGTAGCCCTTGGGGACCAGACGTGAGGATCATCTTCTATAAACTACCTGCTCTAGGCTCAGGCAGGGGATTCAGAAGGGGCTGCCAAGGACAGATGCTGAGGATGCCTTTGTTTCCTTCGCAGATTCGAGCCGATGGTCCCCCCCACGGTGGGGTCCAATATGAGATGGTCTCCGTGCTCAAAGATGGGAGCCCCATCCTCCGGGACATGGCCTTCTCCATCGACCAGCGCTACCTGTACATCATGTCTGAGAGGCAGGTACGTGCTGACACCCACTCCTGCTCTCCCAAGCCCGGGAGGCGCAGATAACCCATGACCTTTGTGCACAAGCTTTTCTGCGGAACAAGAGAGACCCCTGGGCCTGCTGCTCAGAAGCCCGGGGAAGCTTATGCAGGGAGTCAGGGAGAAGCCACTGGGGCCAGTCGCTTCCCGGAGCTTCTCTGCAGGCCACAGACCCTGTCTGAGCACATGATGAACAGCCCCGCAAGAACGGGCCCGACTGCACGGAGCAGCTTGGTGTGATTAGAAGGTAGATTTACTGCCCCGGGCCCACAGAGTCTGCTGCTCAAGGGAGCCAAAGAGGTGTAAATAATCCTGGCCTCCAGGCTGGACTCAGTCCTGGGAGAGATAGACCCAAGATAGGGCCCCAAAAGGAGATTAAAAAAAAAAATCTTGGCCTGAGACTTAGAGGGATGCAGGGTAGAAGTTGGCCAGCTCTGAGGAGCTGCAGCTCTGCCTGCAGAGATGGGGAGCCCTGAGAAATGGACCTCTCTCCTTTGCTGGGTAACCCCCGAGTGGGTTCCCCACCCGCCTGGGTGAAACGTTATTCCCTCAGGGTTTTATTCTATCTGAATATGTAGGAGCAGAGAGAAAGCAAAAGCAAGGAGAGCAGTAGTGAAGGACAAGAGAAGGGGAAGACAGGGATTCACCGAAGCAATGGAGATGCAGCAAGCAAAGCTTAGGCCTTAGGAAAAGCAGGCTCCTCTTGCACTCATTGCTGGTGGCTCAGCAGTTGGTCAGCAGTGGCAGCGGTCTTGGCATTGATCTGCACACACTAAGACCAAGGCCGTAAGAAGCAGAAGGGACCGTGACTCTGTCTTGGTGTGGAGGACACTGACTTGGGCTAGATAAGGGTGCTGTGCTGGATGACCAGCAAGCTCTCGCAAGCTGCCTCCCTGCTTGGGCGTCATTCTCAAAACACTCTGCAAAGATCCCAGGCGTCGGTTATCAGCTTCACCTGTCCTGGCATTCTCTCTCTCTCCTTCGTGTTTCTGTTTGTGAATTCTGAGTCGGGGACAAGAGAGGAGGGAGGGAGGGAGGTGGAGGTAAACGGGTGCCCGATAGCATAAGGGCAGTAGGGCTGCAACTCTAGCTTGAAAATTCCTTCTCAGAAGAGATGACACAAATCATAGGCTAATCATTGGCAAATTATACCACTTCCTCTTGAAGCCACTTTTTTTTTTTTACCTTCCTTTATGTAACACCCATGATCAAGGCATAAATAGGTCCAGATGGGAACTTATAACCCTAAAAAAGAAAAAAAAAAGCTGGTCATGTATTTATTGGGAACAGTGTTCTCGGAAAACATCAAAATAAATGGAACTTGGTCACTATCCTTAAGTTGCTTAGAATCTAACAAGGGAATATTTAGCATCAGATTGGAGGCTATCAATGCTCTGCCTTTCCTTCCTGTTTTTGTTTATAAGACAAACAGTTACTTCTTTAAAATGGTAGATGGGCACCATACAAATTCAAGTAATACATACAGAAAAAGAAATAAGTTCCCAAACCAAACACCTCCAGATGTAACACTGTGTCATCATTTGATGAACAACATTCTGGATGCTTCTGCAGAATCATCTACATATTTAGAAGGATGGGTGAATAGATGGTCCCCTGCTGCTGCTAAGCCCCTAGGCAGGTGCATAAAATGATGGTCAGAGGGATCAAACAGACCTGTGGTCCCCCACCTTTTTTCACACCAGGAACCAGTTTCCTGGAAGACTATTTTTCCATAGATGGCGGTGGGGGGGTGGTGTCGGGGTTGGTTTCGGGATGATTCAAGTACATTGCATTTATCGTGCACCTTATTTCTATTGTGATTATACCAGCTCCACCTCATATCATCAGGCATTAGACCCCAGAGGTTGGGAACCCCTGAAATAGAGCCAGATTGACACAATATTAATATTTTCAGAAGATGTTAAATATGGCTGAGGAGCAAGCTGATCAGTTCAGTTCAGTTCAGTCGCTCAGTCATGTCCGACTCTTTGTGACCCCATGAATCGCAGCACGCCAG
>SJYW01003571.1:106337-132950 GCA_006410735.1 Raphicerus campestris
TGTATCGAGTCAGTGATGCCATCCAGCCATCTCATCCTCTGTCATCCCCTTCTCCTCCTGCCCCCAATCCCTCCCAGCATCAGGGTCTTTTTCAGTGAGTCACCTCTTCACATGAGGTGTTTAAAGTATTGGAGTTTCAGCTTCAGGATCAGTCCTTCCCATGAACACCCAGGACTGGTCTCCTTTAGGATGGACTGGTTGGATCTCCTTGCAGTCCAAGGGACTCTCAAGAGTCTTCTCCAACACCACAGTTCAAAAGTATCAGTTCTTTGGAGCTCAGCGTTCTTCACATTACATCCATAGATGACCACTGGAAAAACCATAGCCTTGACTAGATGGACCTTTGTTGGCAAAGTATTGATTCTGCTTTTCAACATGCTATCTAGGTTGGTCATAACTTTTCTTCCAGGGAGTAAGCGTCTTCTAATTTCATGGCTGCAGTCACCATCTGCAGTGATTTTGGAGCCCAGAAAAATAAAGTCTGACACTGTTTCCACTGTTTCCCCATCTATTTCCTATTAAGTGATGGGACCAGATGCCATGATCTTAGTTTTTTGAATGTTGAGCTTTAAGCCAACTTTTTCACTCTCCTCTTTCACTTTCATCAAGAGGCTTTTTAGTTCCTCTTCACTTTCTGCCATAAGGGTGGTATCATCTGCATATCTGAGGTTACTGATATTTCTCCAGGCAATCTTGATTCCAGCTTGTGCTTCTTCCAGTCCAGCGTTTCTCATGATGTACTCTGCATAGAAGTTAAATAAGCAGGGTGACAATATACAGCCTTGACGTCCTCCTTTTCCTGTTGGGAACCAGTCTGTAGCCCTGGACTAACATCTAGTGGCTACGACAGAATCGTGGGCATCAGGAGAGAGACTGAAGCTTCACTGACGATCTAGTCTTTAAATATTTTCACTCTGGATCCGGGTGGACAGAATAGATACCCTGTATCTCTCAGAACCTGCCCCTCAGGGACACATCTCGCATCCTTTATAGAACAAAGGTGACTGACATTTCCCGAGTCCAGTGAATAGCTTTGTCATTTCAGTCCAGTGTATAAGCCCCTCCTCCTTCAGGGGGGCCTTTGGCCCAGAGGTGTCGCCGCTTCCCTAAGGTGTCGTAGCATCCTAAGGCTACAGTCTGAATGTCTAAAATTACTTGAAACATAAACAATGACAGATAAGCATTAGAGGAGAGTCATTCTTTTACACTGTAAAAATAGAGCTGGGAATTGTCACTTTTAAGAGGTAAGAGGGAGACATATGGGCAGAATACCAAGAGACGCTCATTTGCCTCTTAACATTAAATCTAAATCATAAAACCGCAAACAGGAGACTCTTACATTTGGATCCTCTTTTGCTTTCCTTTCTTTGTATAAAGGATATAATGTGTGCAAAAAAAAAAAAAAAAATACACACTCAAAAGAATGTATCCTTTTTCCACTGTTATTCCTCAGTGGTAAAAAAAAATAGACTCCGACTGCCTAACCTCTAAGACTGTAACTACTAAGTAATCTTGATCCAGTGAGATTTCTTCAAGCGACAATTGGACAATTTCCATCATGACACTGTGTGTGTGTGTGTGTGTGAAGCTCTACTCTTCCACCTACTTGGCCTTGAAGGAAGAAATTTAGGAAGTTACTAATCCATGCTACAACAGGAACAAACCTTGAAAACGTAATACTACGTAAAAAAAAAAAAAGCAGCTACAGAAAACCTCCTGTTGCTTGCTTTATTTATGTAAAATGTCCAGAATAGCAAATCCATAGAGACAGAGAGGGGACCGGTGCTTTCCTGGGGCTGGAGAGGTGCAGGGGCAGGCGTAACGGAAAGTGACTGCTAATGGGTACAGGGTTTCTTTTGAAAGGTGAGAAAAATGCCCTAAAATTGACCATGGTCATGGACGCAAAACTCTGAATATCCTGAAAACCACTGACTTGTACCCTTTACGTGCGTATTAATTACCGTATGTGAATTATATCTCAATAAAGCTGTGACTTAAAGAGAACTCAGGGGAAGGATGGGCCATAATTGGCGGCTACTCCACAAAGGGTCCTCGGGCACCCTCACCCGAGAAGGCGTGGCTGCCCGCCGTGGGTGGCGCGGCGGGCAGCCTCCGGGAGGCCTGGCTGTTCTTCTCTCTCTTCCTTCCCTTCTCTGCCCTGCCCGTCTCCTGCCTTGGTCTCCGCTCTACCTGTCCCTCCTGCTTCCCTTCTTTTTCCTTCTCTCCCTATTGCTTCCACCAGCCAACAGGCTTTCCTTGACCCCAGGAAGCTGAAAGGGGAGGGGAGAAGAGATAACCGTGAACATTCATCGTTCACTATATTGATAAATTACTATTGCTGCCTAGGACTTCATCTAATCTGCACAACATCCCCATTAAGGAGATAATTATCCACACTTTAAAGATGAAAGAACTGAGACTCGAGTGAGCAGCGTAACCCAAGCTCGTCAAGGGGCAAAACAAGAATTCAAAACCCAGGTCTTTCTGGCCTCAGAGTCAGTTCTCCAGAGCATGAGAGGACCTTGAATATGAGTCTGGACTGGGTTATGTATTGATGAATTTTAATAGCAGTCATTTGATGGGCTTCAAAACTGCAGTATCCACGATCTCATCTGTTGGTCCGATATTTATGGCCACTTATGGGTGATATCTGTGTGGCCCTCCATTCGTTCCATTCATTATGGTTTTCATTAAGAGCCTAGTCCTTTTTAGAAGTCTGTTTGTCACTTTTAACTGCTCTGTTTAATCTCGGAGCGCCCTGATCCTTCTTCACAACAAGCTGGAAGGAGGCAGCTCCAGATGGCCCTTTTCTTCTCGCAGTTGTGTGCAGGCGAGGGGAGGGGGCCGGCGGGGGTGACAAGCGTGATGGGGACGTCTGTGTGTCATGAGTGTGTGTGACGTGAATGTGTGTGTGTGTGCACGCGCGCGTGTGATGGGAGGACGTGGAAAGTGTGCGTGTTGTCCGTGTGCTAGTGTGGAGTGTGAGTGAAGGGTATGAATGTGTGTTTGTGTTCGTGAGTGTGTGTGGGAAGAGTATGTGTGTGTCGAGTGAGGGGGTGTATGTGTCGGGAGGCTGTCATTCACTGTATCCTTTTTATTTTCAGAAGCACCCAGGTTCTTGAATTAAGGCCTAGCCGTTTACTTCCAAAGCACAGGTTGCTCTCCCCCTCCCATGACGGCCTCCCAGGCTCCCTCCCCTAAGACATGCTTGCAGTTGGAGGGGGCGTCTTGAGACCAGCCTTCCGCTCATCAGGGACCTTGAATTCGCGTTTCGAGGTCCCAGGGATGGAGATCACCCTTCTTCCCTGCATTGCTGGTTCATAGAAAGATTCTTGCTTTGGACTAATCTTCCTTGAGGGAGGCCTGGAGCTGTTTTACTTGTTTAATTCATATGCAAGATGGCTACTCCTGAGGAATAGGAAAGAAAAGACATTCAGTGCTTTATCCTGTCCTTTGCTGTCCCCAGAGCACACCGGAAAGCTCATTCTGTCTGTTGGAGTCTGCCCCGGACACTTCACCCACCCCCTCCACAAACCCCCCCTCCTCCACAGAGCCTTCTCTGCTCCTTAAGCCACTCTTGACTCCCACCTTCTCTGGACTGGCCCCCCGCCCAGAGGATTCAGAAGAGAAACAGTGTTTAGAATCCAAAACTATTCTGTCTGTGGGTCATCTGGGTAAAATTCTGGTCAAGCCACACTACGCATTTCCCCTCCCTGTTTCACTAGAGATGCCCTGTTTGGGCTTCCCAGGTGGCACTAATGGTAAAGAACCCACTTGCCAATGCAGGAGACTTAAGAGATGCAGGTTCGATCCCCGGTTTGGGAAGATCCCCTGGAGGAAGGCATGGCAGCCCACTCCAGTGTTCTTGCCCGGAGACTCCCACGGCCAGAGGAGCCTGCTGGGCTACAGTCCTTGGGGTCACAAAGGGTCGGACACGACTGAAGCACTTAGCACACACGCACACCCTATTTGGGCATCAAGGGCAGTGGATGTGATGGTTCAGGCTGTGTGCTGCAAGCTGAGGGCCAGTTCAGTTCAGTCGCTCAGTCGTGTCCAACTCTTTGCGACCCCACGGACTATAGCACGCCAGGCTTCCCTGTCCATCAGCAGCTCCCGAAGCTTGCTCAAACTCATGTCCATCAAGTGGGTGATGCCATCCAACCATCTCATCCTCTGTCGTCCCATTCTCCTCCCGCCTTCAATCTTTCCCGGCCTCAGGGTCTTTTCCAATGACTCAGTTCTTCACATCTGCTGGCCAAAGTATTGGAGTTTCAGCTTCAGGTTCATTTCCTTTAGGATGGACTGGTTGGATCTCCTTGCAGTCCAAGGGACTCTCAAGAGTCTTCTCCAACACCATATTTCAAAAGCGTCAGTTCTTCGGCTGAGGGCCAAGGGAGCCAAAACCAAGTCCTTACTCATCTGAACCAAACCATGCACCTAGAGGGGTCACCTTTTCCAAATTGCACAAAAGGGCTGTACTGGCTAGAGGTGACCAGGAAAGGGAGCCTCAGAGGGCTCAAACCTGTTGTCTCAAGGCCTCTAGTTGCAGCCAGAGGCATGCCTGATGGGAACGCAGAGAGGCTGCCTCCCTGGCCTTCAGCAGATGAAGCCAGGCTGCCGCAGCCCTCCTGCAGAAGGCCTGGGCCCCTCCCATCACACTTGGATCACCACTTAGTTCCACATAGCTCTTGTCTGACTCCAGCTTAATTTTCACTTCTTGGTATCTGCCTTTTAAGTGTCCTAAGTCTTTTTTTCACATCTTTGCTGTGTCCTTCCAGATAGTTAGCAAGCTCTAGGAGGGTGGACAGCATGCCCACCCTTTGCTTTCCACCACCCCTGTGACATCTACCCAAAGATTCATCCCCACTGGGGGCCGAGTCAGTGAGCTGCCAGCTGAAGGAGTAGCAAAACTAAAGCTCTGTTTGCAAAGCCTTGATGGATCCCTCTCCTGAAACGCCAGCTCAGCTGAGCGTCTCAGGGGACGGAACCCATCCACTCAGCCTCCCTCCTTCTCTGGTTCCTAAGGGTTAGAAGGTTCTGGAGAGACTCAGCCCATCTCCTGATCTCTCTCCAGGGTGACACAAAATGCTGGACAGGAAAATGAAGAAGTGGCCCCAGTCTTCCACCAGATTAACTTTTGATTATCACTTAGCAAACCATCAGTTGAGGCTTTCCAGGTGGCACAGTGGTAAAGAAACTGCCTGCCAGTGCAGGAGATATAAGAAATGTGGGTTTGATCCCTGGGTCAGGAAGGGCCGCTGGAGTAGCAAATGGCAACCTGCTCCAGTATTCTTACCTGGAAAATTCTATGGACAGAGGAGGCTGATGGGCTACAGTCTTTGGAGTCTCAAAGAGCTGGACACGACTGAGCGCACACCAATGCGTTACGAACCATTGATTAGACCTCTGATGTGCAGTGGCTTAGCAGGGACTAAAGCTGAACCCCTCCAGATGCACGTCTGGGTTGAATGAGGGACAGGCCATCGTGGAGACAGAGCTTCCCAGGAAATGGCCTTTACCTGGCTCTGTGACGTGGCTGGGTGGTGCCTCTGCAGGAGAGTGTATAAGGCGTGTCCAGCCTGCACCAGTGGGAGAAGTAGCTGTCTGCCTTTCTTCCTCAGGACCTCCAACCCCGGGCCCCTGGCTGACCCCCTCCACTTACATCTCCATCTTTCAGCATAGGTACCCCTCAGCGCGTTCTCACACTCCGAAATAAAGCACTCAGGCAGTCACGAAATAGCTGTATTGATGCTCCACCCTGCATGCCCCGAGATGATAATGCATCGCCCGCCGTGCCTATCCAGACGGAGCCAGATTACGCTCAGGTGCTTTAAAGTCCAGGTCTAATTAGAGTACCAGGGAATCAAGCCATTGTATTATTAATGATTCTCCGTCAATGTTCTGATTAAAACAGTAATTTTAATAAGCACAGCTCGATGCTAAGTGTTCACTGAGCACCTAATTACATCAGTTATAACTCCAAAATTATTTAAAATCCCCCCCCTTTTTTTTCCACCAGACCCGGCATGCACCAAGTAAAATAGAGACTCAGACAACTCGGTGATTATTTGGTCTAATTAATTTCTTAAGCACCTGTTTTTTGAATAAAGAATCTTTTGTCTGTCTTCCATCTCCCCATCTCCCCCTCCACCCCTTTCTATGCTCAGAGGCTCCGTGTCATTGGTTACATTTGAGGCCACCATCGAAGGAGGCCGCGAACAGAAAGAAGTGAGGAAGGGAAAGATGTGGACCGTCCCCTGCACCAGCCTCCAGGTGAGGCGAGGTTGCAGAGTTTGCACTGATGGCTCCTGCCTGGCTGGGCTGAGAGGGCTTGTAGCCAGAAGCCAGTTCCTCACCACATCCTGGTCTCCTAACTTAGACCAGCTTGGGGTGTCTTATTTAACGATCGCACTTGCATCTCCAGGAGGACGAAGGCAACTGGGTTGACAGGCTTCCTTCCCATTGTGGCTGTTCACAAATCCCTTTGACCCTTGAGTTTGAAAAAGAGACCTCACACCTGTTCATTAGCTGCAAGGACACCAGAATTTCCGAAATAATGGTCTGCTGAGTCATCTGAGAGTTGACGTGCAACGTTTCATTAAAAAAAATATCGTGTCATCAATAGGTTATCAGTCTATCCCCAGAAATAACACCAATAAACTCCCCTGCGTTTGTGCGGTAAACTCGATCTTGAACAAGGCACACTGCTCTGGCTCTCATTTCATGTGACCCTCATGACAGCAAGCGAGTTAGGAACAGCAGTTGTTAGCATTCTCACACTCAACCGGTATGTCGGAGAACCAAATCACAGCTTTACTTTTTTCATCCTTTCACCTCTGCATGGGGCAGGCTGCTTAGCTCATCATCTCACTCTTGGATAATAAAACGTCCTTCATGTCTCAAACACAGTCTCCAGCCAGGAGTATAATGCCTGGTTCCAGACTAGAAGTAAAGCTCTGGACTCCACTGATGCCCACATCTTTCTCCCCCAATGTCCTGGGTCTGCTGCATGCTCCCCACTTGCAGAGGTGGGGAGACATATTTCTTCTCTTTCTGTCACTTACCTTCCCCCACTTAGGCTGTCATTACTGAGTCCTTGCACATTCTTAGCCTGTCACTGTCACCAGGGAGCTCAGTGGCCTCCCAAAGTCCTGCCTTCCCTGTGTCTCCCAAGAGCTTGATACCCTACTCTCTGGATTTCCTGCTTCCCAGCTCTTCCTGTCCACTCTGACCCCTGCAGTCCTGAGGATGCATCTCAAGCTTCCTAAGAGGTCATAATGAATGCGCCTCTCTGGTGGCTCAAACGGTAAAGAATCTGCCTGCAATGTGGAAGACTAGGGTTCGACCCCTGGGTTGGGAAGATCCTCTGGAGAAGGGCATGGCCACCCAGTCCTGTATTCTTGCCTGGAGAATCCCCATGGACAGAGGAGCCTGGTGGGCTTCATTCCATGGGATTGCAGAGTCGGACACAACTGAACAGCTAACCCACAATGAAGGGTGGCTGGGTTACAGCATCCCAGGGCTTTCTTCCAAATATGTCACAAAATCCTTTTGTCATTCTTCTTTGACCACTTTGCATTAATCTGGGTCAGGGGATGCAGAGTAAAGGGTAGAAGATTCATGTACTTGGATCTTAAGAACCTACTCTTAACTCTTGCTTGAGAGCCAGCCATCCTACTTTAGTAGGCAGCAGTCATATCTCAGCACCTTGGTGGATGCTGTCGTTCTGACATCCACCAATATTTACAGGTGTGGAAACTGAAGTTCAGAGAGGTTAAGTGGCTCAGCCAGTACAGCTGAGCATATGGTGTGGCTGAGCCAAGTGCTTCTGACGGTAATAGTCATGTCCTTTCCATGACACCGTGCACCTCTGCTGGGTTATAAACATTAACTCTATTTAAAAAAAAAAAAAGCCTTTGCGTCACCTAATGGATCCCAGCAGAATGCCAGGAGCCTCAGCCACACCTACAGCGTCTTTGCATAGTTCTTAGTACATTTACTTAAGGAGCTTAAAATAAAACCTGGATCACCCGGTAAGTGTGATTAGCTTCTCAGCAGGTATTTATAGACCTATTTTATGTAAGAAAACTGGAGTTGGAACATACAGGGATATCTCATATGAAGAAATAGAAAGTAGAGCCCTGTGAATAACCTAAAAAGATAGAGACCTCAAAAGAGTTTTAAAAATATGTTCAGAATCCTGCCAGTTGGGCAGGGGATCGGATTCTAGACTCAGAGAGAGGGGTCACAGAGGTCAATGGAAGAGGGTTCGTGGAGCAGGGATTTGCGTGCTCAGGAGGGAAAGACATTCTGATTAGTAGGAACGTGTGCGCAAAGCAAGTTAAGGAGGCAAAACCATGCAGAGCAGGAGAGGAGGCCTGCCTGCAAGGCGTGGGATGCACGCTGACAGAAGAGTCTGGAATGGGGATGTGAGCTCGGGTGGGGAGCAGAGGTTAAGTTAAAATGCTCAAACACTGGGCTGGGATGTTTGGATTATAAACTTCCCCCAATAAGCATTTTTTTCTTGTTGTTTTTTAATTTTTATTTTTTTGGCAGGGGGAAGGTATTGATTTTTGTTTGTATTTTAGCCGAGGCCATGGTTACAGAACACTGCCTCTGAGAAGCCTTCCCTGATTTTCCCTTCCTCTTCGCTCTTGTAGTTTTGCCCCATCCTAGTCATAGTGCAATTCCGTGACGATCCGGCATCCCATGTGTCTTCCTGACAACATTATGAGTGCTTCAGGATCAGGACCCAAAGTCTACTCATCTTTGAACTCCATGCTAACACAGAATATATAGCCGGCCCTTCATGTATTAATAATAACAGCTGTATCCCAAGCACTGGGCTAAGTGTTTTCCGACCCATGTCACCCTTTATGCCTGAGAGGCAGTTTAGTGGGGAGGTCCTGCAGCCAACCTGCCAAGATTTGAATCCCAGCTCTACGACTTACTGACTACAACCTACTTAATGCGGTGTTAGTAGCTGAGTCGTGTCTGACTCTGCGACCCCATGGACTTTAGCCCACCAGGCTCCTCTGTCCATGGGATTCTCCAGGCAAGAATCCTGGAGTTGCCATTTCCTCCTCCAGGGGATCTTCTCAACCCAGGGATCGAACCCGAGTCTCCCACACTGCAGGCAGGGCTTTCCGTCTGAGCCACTAGGGAAGCCCACTGTGACTGTGTGACTATCAAGAGATGCGCTAAGCCTCTCTGTGCCTTAGTTTCTTCCCCGTCTGCAGAGATAAATCCTACACAGGTATGTGCTATAGCTATCACCATTTTGTTAAGTCGCTCAGTCATATCCAACTCTTTGTGACCCTGTGGATGGACTGTAGCCTACCAGGCTCCTCCCTCCGTCCATGGGATTCTCCAGGCAAAAGTACTGCAGTGAGCTGCCATTTCCTTTTCCAGGGGATATTCTCAGCCCAGGGATTGAACCCGGGTCCCCCACATTGTGGGCAGATGCTTTACCACGTGCCACGGTTCACACTGGCTGAGAAGCAAAGGGGCAGGGGTCTGGACCAGGCGGCTTGAGTGTGGGGCCCGTGCCCTCAAGCACTACGCCTCTGTGAGGAGGAGAGCCGAGGGTGTGCAGGGCGCATGCAGTGTGGGCGGCGGAGAAGCGGGACGGGCGGCCCCCGCCCCGGCCTGCCGCGAGGATGGGCCCGCCGCGGGAGCGCCCCTGCCCGGGGAGCTGCCGCACTCGTGAGCGCGGGCACGCCGAGCCCCGCCCCGTCCTCTCCCGCCTCCGCCGCCGGGCTGCCACGCCGCCGCGCCTCGGCTTCTCCCTGCACCTCCGCGTGGCTGTTTCCTGCTGCTGCTTCTCCCTTCTCACACAGCGTCTTCCGCCACTCCCGCCTCTGAAGATATCACCAAGTTGGCCAGGCCTCCCGCCCCGATAACACCTGATGGCCCCTGCAGCCCGGAGGGGTCACTCCCCGTTGACCCTCTCATCTTTCCCTTTCTGGCTTCTCCACCAGGGGGATGCTCTTCATCCACTTGGCCCGTCTCGACAGCTTCCCAGAGCAGCACCGAGGCAGGGCATTCAGCCTTGCACCACCCTGTCCAGGTTAAGTGAAGGAGTGTGTGTGAGTCGCTCAGTCGCGTTGGACTCTGCGACCCCATGGACTGTAGCCCGCCAGGCTCCTCCCTCCATGAAATCCTCCAGGCCAGAATACTGGGGTGGGTGGCTATGCCCTCCTCCAGGGAAATGAATTGAGTGCATGAACGAATAAGCGAGCTCTGTACTGAAAGCAGGGCTTCCCAGGCGGCTCAGTAGTAAAGAACTCACTTGCCAATGCAGGAGACATAAGAGATGCCGGTTTGATCCCTGGGTTGGGAAGATCCCCTTAGGGAGGGCATGATAACGCACTCCAGCATTCTTGCCTGGACAATCCCGTGGACAGAGAAGCCTGGCGGGCTACAGTCCATGCGGTCTCAAAGAGTCGGACACGACTGAAGCGACTCAGCACCCACGCATGCATACTGAAAGGAAGTTAAAAATCTTAATATAAGTGAGGAGACTTTTGTAACATATAGCCGTATCCTCCACCTCTGTCTCTTACACACATAGGCACACATGTGCACACACACTTATCCAACACCTACTAACTTGTCCTCGAAAGCTGTGAATCACAAGAAACTTCTCTGGCCTTTCTAGGGGAGCTAGTCACTCAGCATACGAAGAAAAATCAGAGTTTCACATCAAATGTGTCAGGGAGGATAAGAAGTCGTCATGTCAGATAGTTAGGCACATTGAAAGATGACGGAGAAGACGCGCTCCCTGGGTCTACTGCAGACCAGAGTTCTGTTTCGCAGTGGCTTCTGGTCTGCTCAGAGTTGTGTGGCAGCTGAGGCAGCGAGGGGCCCGGCTCCGCCCCAGCCCCTGTGGGCAGGGCTGAGACAGCTCTGTTCTTTTCTTATGTGCACAGCTGCTGCTGGGGGTGGGCTGACAAGGGGCCTGGGAGGTTTGGCTTACCAGAGCTGAGTCCAGCTTTGACTGTCTGGGAGGATTGCATTCCCTACATCAAGATGATCTGGGAACTTCAACCCGGGGGCCCTTCACTATTCCGGAAGTATATTCCAGGGAAGGTATCGAGGTCCCGAGACCCCACCTGCTTGTCTCAGTAATCCTGTGTGCCAGCACCCAAGGCGGAAGTGCCGTTGGGCACCAGGAACCAGAAACTGGAGCTTGGTCAGGAGGCAATGCCAGCAACTCTGCTTAAACAGGGCTTGGTGTGAACCCCTTGGGGAGTAGGGGTGTCCTGAAGGCCCACTTGCTGTCTTAGAGGAGCCCCTGAGTCCCCTTCTCAGATAACACTGAAGGAGCCTACCACCTACCCAGGCAACAGCAAAGGTGTTCTTACCCCAGGTGTCTGAGCAGCCTCTTCACCGCCTTGATGATTCCCTCCCCAAACCTCACCTTTTTGTGTGTGTGTAATTAATTTATTTTAATTGGAGGCTAATTACTTTACAATATTGTAGTGCTTTTTGCCATACATTGTCATGAATCAGCCATGGGTGTACATGTGTTCCCCAAAGCTCACCTTTTAGAGCTTATGGGCGGCAGACCCTTCAAAGAGAACTCAGGATTGACAGGAAGGCTATGCCCTCCTGTCTTGCTCTCAAGGTGACGGGAAGGCAGGCGAGCCAGAAGTTGAAGGAGTGGGGCCCAGAAACCAGGTTGTGCTGGGCAGATGTCCCACTCTCAGATGATTTAGGCTCCATGTGGCAAGGCTGCCCCTGGGCCCTCTGCATCCAGGGGCCTGTGGAAAAGCCTGGACACACAGGAGTGTGAATGAATGGATGGAAATGGGTTGGTGAAGGGGATCCTTGCTTCATCACTCCATCCCCTTGCCATCATCACTCTCTCCCTCTGGGGCTGATGACGAGTTGATGTTGGCCCTGTGGGGAGCTTTGTGGGCCCTCTCTAATCCTGGCCATCTGGTCTCCAGGTGAGAGATCTGTTTTAGCTATTTCTTAGGCCCTATTTCCCAAATCCTCTCATCCCCTATTTCCTACCCCACCTGCTTTCCCTCACTGAATAAATCCACGGTTGTCATGGAGACAACATAGTATCAGCATCTCTGCTGCTTTGTAGATCCTTCTGGAAAACAGAACTAGAAAGGGCCCTCCTTGTTCCTTTTTAGTGTGTCTGGCACGCGAGTCCTGTCTGAGAAAGTGTGGTGTGGTGTTTGGATGTTTCTGCTTCGCCCGTTCACTTTCCTCCCACTGTCCTTCCTTCGCCCAGGTTCCACCTTCTCAGGAGACTAAGCCCGGTTTGACTTTTTTCAGGCGAGGGTCCTGAGGCTAGGACCCTAGTTTCAGGATCCTGTGTTCTTCAGCCTCCAGCAGGGACTGTGTCATGAATAAGGAGAAGAGTTTGAGGGACTGTGCAGATGTAATTCTCCCCAGATGATGGATCAGCAGTCTCAGCACAGAGAGGCGCGGTGGCTCGCTCTAGATCACCCCTCACGGAGTGCAGAGCCTGCAGCTTCCCTTGCAAACACTGCCACCTTCAGTGGGTCTGCACCGAGAGACAGCACGGTAACTGCCGCTGTAAAGCACCAACTGTGTGCAAGGCTCTCCGTGTACAAATGTCACTCAAACCTCCAAACAACCTTGTAAAGTTAATATCATTATTGTCAGCATTGTTACAGAGGAGGAAACTGAGGCGCGAGGAGGTCAGTGAGGACCCTTTATTCATTGATCATCATAGTAGCTGGATTTGAAACTGAGGGCTGTCTCCTTCAAAGCTCCGCTTAACCAGGACAAAGTAAATACGGCCTCTACCAAAAGGATTCGGGAGGGGCCACCCTCACCCAAATGTTCATCGATAGCATGAACTCCATTGTTTGGGGCCAGAATTTGCTTTCCCCATCATCCTTTCCCCTTTGACTCCTACATGACCCTCTGCTGGGTTTTATGAATGAGAAGGGGGAAAAAAATATATCATTGAAAAGTTCAACCAACTTTGGCTCCCATTCTCAGAGTGATAGATAGCTTTAATTACTCCGAACTACTCAGCCACTCCACTCTTCTCCCCCTAGTCATTAAAAATAGATTTTTCTCTTTGAACTTCACTCCGCCCTCGGGGGTCCAGATAGTCAGGAATTCTTAGGAGACAGCCCCAGGGTCAGCTTCTGGTCAGAAGGTTGCATGTTGCTTTGGTGGCAATCACAGGGTCCAGAAACTCCAGCTGGCTTCCTGGGAGGTTCACGCCTCCTTCTTGATGCTATTAGTTGCGTGACTTGTGCAGCTCAGAGGATGGGCAGGGGGCTGGATTGGTGTTTACTTTATGAGGATTTAAGGGGCTCTCACACATCACTATTGATTTTTAAAGAACTGGACCTAACCCTGGGAACAAACAATAAATAATGACTTCTTCACATTAATTACTGGGAAGCTGATTCGTTGGAAAGGCTGGAGCTGAAAATAGGAGCTCAAGAAGGGCTCTGCTCCCTGGTGAACAGGCAGGATGAAGTGAGATGGGTATGGTGGGCTCCGTTTTAAAAATAAGGGAGGGAGGCTTGAAGAGGTTAAGCCGCTTTGCCGAGGTCTCACTGCAAATGACTAGCAAGGCCAGAACAGGAAGCCCCTGCTACTTTGGCCTCCAGGAGGGACTGCTGAGGGCTCGTGGCTCAGGATAGAGGGTGTGGGACCCATTCAGAGTCATTTCCACTGCCCTGGTCCTGGCAGGTTTTTAAGACATCCCGCAGGGCATCCTCAGCCCCACCAGCCTTTCCCCCTCCTCACCCTCTCACATCAGCCCCTGTATCGTCTGGCTCCAGATCCATCCGCTGACTCTCCATCAGCAAACAGAGAAAGCCGAGCGCGCAGCCAGCAGCGGTCAGGAGGGGAAGCATCAGTACAGGGGCCGGCCCCGGTGTCCAAAAGGAAGAAAGGTGATCCTGACGGCCAGCCCTCGGGGCAGCCCCAGGCGAGGGGCCTTCCCTGCCTGCTGCCGCCACGCCCCCGTCACCACCCCCGCCTGGCAGTCAGGCACACCCGGACTCCAGTTCCGTTTCCGCCACCTGCAAGGCATGCAACTAGGGCAGGTGATTGAACCCAAGACTCAGGCAAACCCACTCCAGTGTTCTTGCCTGGAGAATCCCAGGGACGGGGGAGCCTGGTGGGCTGCCATCCGCGGGGTCGCACAGAGTCAGACAGGACTGACGCAGCAGCAGCAGTTTTCTGACAAGCAAGGTGGGTCTCTTCCCTCGCCTGCGAGGCTGGTGTGAGCATCAGGCGAGGGGACAGAGGACGCAATGCAGCCGTTGCAGGTGGACAGCCGCCTCATCCCCTTCCTTGGACAAAGCTCAGCCAACTGCCCGCTCAGAGGAAGGTGACATAGGCCCAGGGCGCCCTCAGCAGAGGCCTCGGTCCCCCTCAGATCCAAAGAGGAGGTCTCACAGCTGCCCCCAGCCACACCTGGCAGAGGAGANCCCGCCGCTGAAGATATCACCAAGTTGGCCAGGCCTCCCGCCCCCATAACGCCTTATGGCCCCTGCAGCCCGGAGGGGTCACTCCCCGTTGACCCGCTCATCTTTCCCTTTCTGGCTTCTCCACCAGGGGGATGCTCTTCATCCACTTGGCTCGTCTCGACAGCTTCCCAGAGCAGCACCGAGGCAGGGCATTCAGCCTTGCACCACCCTGTCCAGGTTAAGTGAAGGAGTGTGTGTGAGTCGCTCAGTCGCGTTGGACTCTGCGACCCCATGGACTGTAGCCCGCCAGGCTCCTCCCTCCATGAAATCCTCCAGGCCAGAATACTGGGGTGGGTGGCTATGCCCTCCTCCAGGGAAATGAATTGAGTGCATGAACGAATAAGCGAGCTCTGTACTGAAAGCAGGGCTTCCCAGGTGGCTCAGTAGTAAAGAACTCACTTGCCAATGCAGGAGACATAAGAGATGCCGGTTTGATCCCTGGGTTGGGAAGATCCCCTTAGGGAGGGCATGATAACGCACTCCAGCATTCTTGCCTGGACAATCCCGTGGACAGAGAAGCCTGGCGGGCTACAGTCCATGCGGTCTCAAAGAGTCGGACACGACTGAAGCGACTCAGCACCCACGCATGCATACTGAAAGGAAGTTAAAAATCTTAATATAAGTGAGGAGACTTTTGTAACATATAGCCGTATCCTCCACCTCTGTCTCTTACACACATAGGCACACATGTGCACACACACTTATCCAACACCTACTAACTTGTCCTCGAAAGCTGTGAATCACAAGAAACTTCTCTGGCCTTTCTAGGGGAGCTAGTCACTCAGCATACGAAGAAAAATCAGAGTTTCACATCAAATGTGTCAGGGAGGATAAGAAGTCGTCATGTCAGATAGTTAGGCACATTGAAAGATGACGGAGAAGACGCGCTCCCTGGGTCTACTGCAGACCAGAGTTCTGTTTCGCAGTGGCTTCTGGTCTGCTCAGAGTTGTGTGGCAGCTGAGGCAGCGAGGGGCCCGGCTCCGCCCCAGCCCCTGTGGGCAGGGCTGAGACAGCTCTGTTCTTTTCTTATGTGCACAGCTGCTGCTGGGGGTGGGCTGACAAGGGGCCTGGGAGGTTTGGCTTACCCAGAGCTGAGTCCAGCTTTGACTGTCTGGGAGGATTGCATTCCCTACATCAAGATGATCTGGGAACTTCAACCCGGGGGCCCTTCACTATCCCGGAAGTATATTCCAGGGAAGGTATCGAGGTCCCGAGACCCCACCTGCTTGTCTCAGTAATCCTGTGTGCCAGCACCCAAGGCGGAAGTGCCGTTGGGCACCAGGAACCAGAAACTGGAGCTTGGTCAGGAGGCAATGCCAGCAACTCTGCTTAAACAGGGCTTGGTGTGAACCCCTTGGGGAGTAGGGGTGTCCTGAAGGCCCACTTGCTGTCTTAGAGGAGCCTCTGAGTCCCCTTCTCAGATAACACTGAAGGAGCCTACCACCTACCCAGGCAACAGCAAAGGTGTTCTTACCCCAGGTGTCTGAGCAGCCTCTTCACCGCCTTGATGATTCCCTCCCCAAACCTCACCTTTTTGTGTGTGTGTAATTAATTTATTTTAATTGGAGGCTAATTACTTTACAATATTGTAGTGCTTTTTGCCATACATTGTCATGAATCAGCCATGGGTGTACATGTGTTCCCCAAAGCTCACCTTTTAGAGCTTATGGGCGGCAGACCCTTCAAAGAGAACTCAGGATTGACAGGAAGGCTATGCCCTCCTGTCTTGCTCTCAAGGTGACGGGAAGGCAGGCGAGCCAGAAGTTGAAGGAGTGGGGCCCAGAAACCAGGTTGTGCTGGGCAGATGTCCCACTCTCAGATGATTTAGGCTCCATGTGGCAAGGCTGCCCCTGGGCCCTCTGCATCCAGGGGCCTGTGGAAAAGCCTGGACACACAGGAGTGTGAATGAATGAATGGAAATGGGCTGGTGAAGGGGATCCTTGCTTCATCACTCCATCCCCTTGCCATCATCACTCTCTCCCTCTGGGGCTGATGACGAGTTGATGTTGGCCCTGTGGGGAGCTTTGTGGGCCCTCTCTAATCCTGGCCATCTGGTCTCCAGGTGAGAGATCTGTTTTAGCTATTTCTTAGGCCCTATTTCCCAAATCCTCTCATCCCCTATTTCCTACCCCACCTGCTTTCCCTCACTGAATAAATCCACGGTTGTCATGGAGACAACATAGTATCAGCATCTCTGCTGCTTTGTAGATCCTTCTGGAAAACAGAACTAGAAAGGGCCCTCCTTGTTCCTTTTTAGTGCGTCTGGCACGCGAGTCCTGTCTGAGAAAGTGTGGTGTGGTGTTTGGATGTTTCTGCTTCGCCCGTTCACTTTCCTCCCACTGTCCTTCCTTCGCCCAGGTTCCACCTTCTCAGGAGACTAAGCCCGGTTTGACTTTTTTCAGGCGAGGGTCCTGAGGCTAGGACCCTAGTTTCAGGGTCCTGTGTTCTTCAGCCTCCAGCAGGGACTGTGTCATGAATAAGGAGAAGAGTTTGAGGGACTGTGCAGATGTAATTCTCCCCAGATGATGGATCAGCAGTCTCAGCACAGAGAGGCGCGGTGGCTCGCTCTAGATCACCCCTCACGGAGTGCAGAGCCTGCAGCTTCCCTTGCAAACACTGCCACCTTCAGTGGGTCTGCACCGAGAGACAGCACGGTAACTGCCGCTGTAAAGCACCAACTGTGTGCAAGGCTCTCCGTGTACAAATGTCACTCAAACCTCCAAACAACCTTGTAAAGTTAATATCATTATTGTCAGCATTGTTACAGAGGAGGAAACTGAGGCGCGAGGAGGTCAGTGAGGACCCTTTATTCATTGATCATCATAGTAGCTGGATTTGAAACTGAGGGCTGTCTCCTTCAAAGCTCCGCTTAACCAGGACAAAGTAAATACGGCCTCTACCAAAAGGATTCGGGAGGGGCCACCCTCACCCAAATGTTCATCGATAGCATGAACTCCATTGTTTGGGGCCAGAATTTGCTTTCCCCATCATCCTTTCCCCTTTGACTCCTACATGACCCTCTGCTGGGTTTTATGAATGAGAAGGGGGAAAAAAATATATCATTGAAAAGTTCAACCAACTTTGGCTCCCATTCTCAGAGTGATAGATAGCTTTAATTACTCCGAACTACTCAGCCACTCCACTCTTCTCCCCCTAGTCATTAAAAATAGATTTTTCTCTTTGAACTTCACTCCGCCCTCGGGGGTCCAGATAGTCAGGAATTCTTAGGAGACAGCCCCAGGGTCAGCTTCTGGTCAGAAGGTTGCATGTTGCTTTGGTGGCAATCACAGGGTCCAGAAACTCCAGCTGGCTTCCTGGGAGGTTCACGCCTCCTTCTTGATGCTATTAGTTGCGTGACTTGTGCAGCTCAGAGGATGGGCAGGGGGCTGGATTGGTGTTTACTTTATGAGGATTTAAGGGGCTCTCACACATCACTATTGATTTTTAAAGAACTGGACCTAACCCTGGGAACAAACAATAAATAATGACTTCTTCACATTAATTACTGGGAAGCTGATTCGTTGGAAAGGCTGGAGCTGAAAATAGGAGCTCAAGAAGGGCTCTGCTCCCTGGTGAACAGGCAGGATGAAGTGAGATGGGTATGGTGGGCTCCGTTTTAAAAATAAGGGAGGGAGGCTTGAAGAGGTTAAGCCGCTTTGCCGAGGTCTCACTGCAAATGACTAGCAAGGCCAGAACAGGAAGCCCCTGCTACTTTGGCCTCCAGGAGGGACTGCTGAGGGCTCGTGGCTCAGGATAGAGGGTGTGGGACCCATTCAGAGTCATTTCCACTGCCCTGGTCCTGGCAGGTTTTTAAGACATCCCGCAGGGCATCCTCAGCCCCACCAGCCTTTCCCCCTCCTCACCCTCTCACATCAGCCCCTGTATCGTCTGGCTCCAGATCCATCCGCTGACTCTCCATCAGCAAACAGAGAAAGCCGAGCGCGCAGCCAGCAGCGGTCAGGAGGGGAAGCATCAGTACAGGGGCCGGCCCCGGTGTCCAAAAGGAAGAAAGGTGATCCTGACGGCCAGCCCTCGGGGCAGCCCCAGGCGAGGGGCCTTCCCTGCCTGCTGCCGCCACGCCCCCGTCACCACCCCCGCCTGGCAGTCAGGCACACCCGGACTCCAGTTCCGTTTCCGCCACCTGCAAGGCATGCAACTAGGGCAGGTGATTGAACCCAAGACTCAGGCAAACCCACTCCAGTGTTCTTGCCTGGAGAATCCCAGGGACGGGGGAGCCTGGTGGGCTGCCATCCGCGGGGTCGCACAGAGTCAGACAGGACTGACGCAGCAGCAGCAGTTTTCTGACAAGCAAGGTGGGTCTCTTCCCTCGCCTGCGAGGCTGGTGTGAGCATCAGGCGAGGGGACAGAGGACGCAATGCAGCCGTTGCAGGTGGACAGCCGCCTCATCCCCTTCCTTGGACAAAGCTCAGCCAACTGCCCGCTCAGAGGAAGGTGACATAGGCCCAGGGCGCCCTCAGCAGAGGCCTCGGTCCCCCTCAGATCCAAAGAGGAGGTCTCACAGCTGCCCCCAGCCACACCTGGCAGAGGAGAACGAGGTTAAAATGCCGCTTCAGGCATCCGGTTGACAATTAGCTCTTTTCCTGTAAAGCGCGGAAGAGCGCACAAGGGTATTATTCCATGAAGTCTTACAGAGCCAAAGGGCTATTTGTTGTATGTACAAGGTGTGTTTGGAGCCTGGGGAGGCTGGCCTGTCCCTGGAGGGTCCGCTTTGGCTTGGGAGCCTGAGAGACTGGCCAAGGCTGGGGGCTGGACGAGGCCTCCCTGAACGTCTGTGCCCGTTTTTCTCTTCCTGTGAGAACCCTGAACTCTGGCCCCATCGGGCGTACAGGGAAGGCAGAACCCTAAGCTGTCAGGCCGGCTGTACCTGTTCCCCACGGAGCTGACAAGATTTGGCTAAGCCTGTGAAGAGAGACTCCTCCCTGCCCATCCGTGCCAGCCGGTAACAACTGCCTGCCAGGCGCCGGCCAGCTCCTAAGAGCAGTGGAGTCAAAAAGATGAAAGCCCAGCCTGCCCCCTGGTTGCTTCCCACCTCTTGAATCCCACTCTGACCTCAGCCTCCCGACTGACCCCTGAACCTCACGCCCCTCTTTTTCTCCCTTAAGATCCCTTATGGCATGTCACCACTACAGTCACGGAGGACCCCCTCCCCTCCAGCTGACCTTCTCCACTCCCTGAGACGGGCCCCAGGGTTTCAGCCAACCCTTTATATATATTAGTCACTCGGTCATATCCAGTTCTTTGCAACCCCATGGACTGTAACCTGCCAGGCTCCTTCCGTGGAATTCTCTGGGGAAGCATACTGGAGTGGGTTGCCATTTCCTTCTCCAGGGGATCTTCCCAACCCAGGGAACGAACCCGGGTCTCCCACCATGGTGCAGGCAGATTCTTCACCATCTGAGCCACCTTGGGCGCCTCGATCTCCTGGTGGAGCAAATGGATCTCCCACTACCTAACAATCCGCAGCCTCTCTGCCTGCAGGAGCTGAGCACAATGAACGAGATAAGCACGCAGAGCGTGCTCACACCCTCTCCCGGCCTGGCTATGACGGCGCCGCGGAGCCCATCCGGCACACCAGCCCTGGCAGGGCCTCCCTTTAGCCTGCCCTCGGCCTATGACCGTAGATGAGCGTCAGGTTGCTTCTTGAAGAAACATATCTGGTTTGGGGAAAAGAGCAGAAAGGAGGTCTGAGACCCTAGAGGCTCTCAGGGAAGAGAGGGTGGGCTGGTGGGGAGGGACCGTCAAGAGAAGGGACGAAAGACAGGAGGGCAGTCCCGGGAGCCAGCTGTGCCTCAGCTGCTGTGTGCTCTGTCAGGGGGCCCCGGGGACCCCGAGGCTGTGGCTCAGGCCAACCGCATGCTTCCATGCAGGCTGTGTGTGTGCCCTCCCAGCCCCGCCACCTGGCTCTCAGCCACTGAGAAGGCCGCTGTTTCTCTGCTTGTGGCAGGAGGCAGGGGACATGTGTGGGGACAGGTGGGGACATCTGGCTGGCGGGTGGGGGGGCCAGGGCGCAGGTTCCAGGGAAGCAGGGGGTGAAACACTCAGTCCCCAGGGTCTCTGCGGCCTGGGGAGCGGCTTTCCCTTATTCCTCCCTCTCTCCGTCTCTCTCTTGCCCGATTGCCAAGGGCTCCTGCCCCTTCTGGAGCAGACTGCCCACGTGGAAGGCCCCTGAAGACAGCCTCTGCACTTTGTCCTCTGAGCCGCAGCTGTCCCTTGCTTGATGGCCCACTTGTCCCTCCGTTGTGCGTCTGTTCTACCACGTTAAGGTGATCCAGTTTCCTTGGTTTTGTGCTCAACTAAACCATGGGCTCCAGAGAGCAGAGAATGCGGCCTGATGCCCAATGGAGAGCTTGCATGCTAAGTCGAGCCCGACTCTTTGCGGTCCTGTGGACTCTAGCTCACGAGTCTCCTCTGTCCATGGGGATTCTCCAGGCAAGGTTACTGGAGTGGGTTGCCGTGCCCTCCTCCAGGGGATCTTGCCGACCCAGGGATCGAGCCCTGCTCTCTCACATCTCCTCCTTTGGCAGGCGGGTTCTTCGCCTCTAGTGTCGCCCGGGAAGCCCCGTGAAGGGCTGTGTGTGTGTGTTTCTTAGTCGTGTCCAGCTCTTTACGACCCTGCCCACCAGGCTCCTCTGTCCTTGGGATTCTCCAGGCAAGGTTACTGGAGTGGGTTGCCATGGCCTTCAGGGGATCTTCCCAACCCAGGGATCGAACTCGGGTTTCCCACATTGCAGGCAGATTCTTCACCTTCTGAGCCACGAAGGAAGCCCACAGTATAAATGCTTTGTAAATACTGAAGGGTCACGGGGGACCCAGGCCCAGTCCACGGTCAGAATTCTCTACGTTGGTCTCCTTCCAACTCAGGTGTCTCTCCTGTAGACACCCCCGGATTCTCAGAACCCAGTAGCTCCTTCTAGGCGTCCACACAGGGTGGCAGAGATGCGGGCGTGATTCTCTTNGCAGCAGCAGCAGTTTTCTGACAAGCAAGGTGGGTCTCTTCCCTCGCCTGCGAGGCTGGTGTGAGCATCAGGCGAGGGGACAGAGGACGCAATGCAGCCGTTGCAGGTGGACAGCCGCCTCATCCCCTTCCTTGGACAAAGCTCAGCCAACTGCCCGCTCAGAGGAAGGTGACATAGGCCCAGGGCGCCCTCAGCAGAGGCCTCGGTCCGCCTCAGATCCAAAGAGGAGGTCTCACAGCTGCCCCCAGCCACACCTGGCAGAGGAGAACGAGGTTAAAATGCCGCTTCAGGCATCCGGTTGACAATTAGCTCTTTTCCTGTAAAGCGCGGAAGAGCGCACAAGGGTATTATTCCATGAAGTCTTACAGAGCCAAAGGGCTATTTGTTGTATGTACAAGGTGTGTTTGGAGCCTGGGGAGGCTGGCCTGTCCCTGGAGGGTCCGCTTTGGCTTGGGAGCCTGAGAGACTGGCCAAGGCTGGGGGCTGGACGAGGCCTCCCTGAACGTCTGTGCCCGTTTTTCTCTTCCTGTGAGAACCCTGAACTCTGGCCCCATCGGGCGTACAGGGAAGGCAGAACCCTAAGCTGTCAGGCCGGCTGTACCTGTTCCCCACGGAGCTGACAAGATTTGGCTAAGCCTGTGAAGAGAGACTCCTCCCTGCCCATCCGTGCCAGCCGGTAACAACTGCCTGCCAGGCGCCGGCCAGCTCCTAAGAGCAGTGGAGTCAAAAAGATGAAAGCCCAGCCTGCCCCCTGGTTGCTTCCCACCTCTTGAATCCCACTCTGACCTCAGCCTCCCGACTGACCCCTGAACCTCACGCCCCTCTTTTTCTCCCTTAAGATCCCTTATGGCATGTCACCACTACAGTCACGGAGGACCCCCTCCCCTCCAGCTGACCTTCTCCACTCTCTGAGACGGGCCCCAGGGTTTCAGCCAACCCTTTGTATATATTAGTCACTCGGTCATATCCAGTTCTTTGCAACCCCATGGACTGTAACCTGCCAGGCTCCTTCCTTCCATGGAATTCTCTGGGGAAGCATACTGGAGTGGGTTGCCATTTCCTTCTCCAGGGGATCTTCCCAACCCAGGGAACGAACCCGGGTCTCCCACCATGGTGCAGGCAGATTCTTCACCATCTGAGCCACCTTGGGCGCCTCGATCTCCTGGTGGAGCAAATGGATCTCCCACTACCTAACAATCCGCAGCCTCTCTGCCTGCAGGAGCTGAGCACAATGAACGAGATAAGCACGCAGAGCGTGCTCACACCCTCTCCCGGCCTGGCTATGACGGCGCCGCGGAGCCCATCCGGCACACCAGCCCTGGCAGGGCCTCCCTTCAGCCTGCCCTCGGCCTGTGACCATAGATGAGCGTCAGGTTGCTTCTTGAAGAAACATATCTGGTTTGGGGAAAAGAGCAGAAAGGAGGTCTGAGACCCTAGAGGCTCCCAGGGAAGAGAGGGTGGGCTGGTGGGGAGGGACCGTCAAGAGAAGGGACGAAAGACAGGAGGGCAGTCCCGGGAGCCAGCTGTGCCTCAGCTGCTGTGTGCTCTGTCAGGGGGCCCCGGGGACCCCGAGGCTGTGGCTCAGGCCAACCGCATGCTTCCATGCAGGCTGTGTGTGTGCCCTCCCAGCCCCACCACCTGGCTCTCAGCCACTGAGAAGGCCTCTGTTTCTCTGCTTGTGGCAGGAGGCAGGGGACATGTGTGGGGACAGGTGGGGACATCTGGCTGGCGGGTGGGGGGGCCAGGGCGCAGGTTCCAGGGAAGCAGGGGGTGAAACACTCAGTCCCCAGGGTCTCTGCGGCCTGGGGAGCGGCTTTCCCTTATTCCTCCCTCTCTCCGTCTCTCTCTTGCCCGATTGCCAAGGGCTCCTGCCCCTTCTGGAGCAGACTGCCCACATGGAAGGCCCCTGAAGACAGCCTCTGCACTTTGTCCTCTGAGCCGCAGCTGTCCCTTGCTTGATGGCCCACTTGTCCCTCCGTCGTGCGTCTGTTCTACCATGTTAAGGTGATCCAGTTTCCTTGGTTTTGTGCTCAACTAAACCATGGGCTCCAGAGAGCAGAGAATGCGGCCTGATGCCCAATGGAGAGCTTGCATGCTAAGTCGAGCCCGACTCTTTGCGGTCCTGTGGACTCTAGCTCACGAGTCTCCTCTGTCCATGGGGATTCTCCAGGCAAGGTTACTGGAGTGGGTTGCCGTGCCCTCCTCCAGGGGATCTTGCCGACCCAGGGATCGAGCCCTGCTCTCTCACATCTCCTCCTTTGGCAGGCAGATTCTTCGCCTCTAGTGTCGCCCGGGAAGCCCCGTGAAGGGCTGTGTGTGTGTGTTTCTTAGTCGTGTCCAGCTCTTTACGACCCTGCCCACCAGGCTCCTCTGTCCTTGGGATTCTCCAGGCAAGGTTACTGGAGTGGGTTGCCATGGCCTTCAGGGGATCTTCCCAACCCAGGGATCGAACTCGGGTTTCCCACATTGCAGGCAGATTCTTCACCTTCTGAGCCACGAAGGAAGCCCACAGTATAAATGCTTTGTAAATACTGAAGGGTCACGGGGGACCCAGGCCCAGTCCACGGTCAGAATTCTCTACGTTGGTCTCCTTCCAACTCAGGTGTCTCTCCTGTAGACACCCCCGGATTCTCAGAACCCAGTAGCTCCTTCTAGGCGTCCACACAGGGTGGCAGAGATGCGGGCGTGATTCTCTTTCCCCTTGATTCTGCTGTCCCTCGCTCCACTGTTGGGGAGCTCTTCTCTGAAGAGGGACGGCTTCGCACCTGACGGAGAAACTGTCCAGGCTGATGGTGACCACCAGGGTCGCAGAGGTCTCCAGGCCTTCCCAGACGGTCCTTGCCCTGCAAGTGTGCCGTGTCCTTCAAGACCTTCAAGAAGGAGGCGGCTTCTAGCTCTTCCCTTGGTGACTTGTCCCCAAAGCCGATGATCACCTGCTATCACACCCCTTGTTGAGCCAGACCCCTCACCCCGTGCGCCAACAGGGGGGGCAGGTGGGGAGCAGGGACCACTCCAGAGTCTGCGCCCTGCTGAGCCCCACCCGTGTCACATGGGCCCCTGGGACTCAGGCCAAGGGGAGGTCCTGGAGACTGGGGCCCCGGAGCTGGAGAAGCCAAGAACACAGTATGAGTCACCTTTAATGAAGAGTGTTTCTTAAGTAAATGACTTAATAGGGCAGTTACATTCATTAGAGGCGTAATTACGAGGCCTAAGATCAAGTGGAGATGAATGCCGAGTGAGCAGTGGGTGGACTCCAGTGTGGCGTGACCCCGTGGTCCAGGGCGTTGGGCAGTGGAGGCGGCAGGGGAGGGTTGCCCTCACCGCCGCACCCGTGTGCCCACCCAGCCACCCGGATCCCTGTACTCAGGGTGGGGGCGGGGGAGCCTCCGGCACAATGAAAGCGCAATCATAATAAACAAACACTAATTAAAGTGTCATCATCGAGTGTCCCATTAGACCCTGAGTCAGCCCGGCAAAGCCCCACCTGACGCAGTGGACGCTCTCCAGGACGAGCTCCCTTTCGTTCTGGAGCTTCCCCGAGACAGCACGCACCCCCAGCCCACCCTCCCCCAGGCCCTGGAGCAAGTGTCCACCTGTCGCCTGCCTGGTGCCAGCTGAGTGGCCCCTGACCCCAGAAGTTTGAATTCGGTTCCTTCAGGTCTGCCACAGACTCAGAGTTACTGGGATCAATTCCTCCCTGGGCCGAAGCGGTCCCCAGACCAGCCTCCAGCCCCNTGTGTGTGTTTCTTAGTCGTGTCCAGCTCTTTACGACCCTGCCCACCAGGCTCCTCTGTCCTTGGGATTCTCCAGGCAAGGTTACTGGAGTGGGTTGCCATGGCCTTCAGGGGATCTTCCCAACCCAGGGATCGAACTCGGGTTTCCCACATTGCAGGCAGATTCTTCACCTTCTGAGCCACGAAGGAAGCCCACAGTATAAATGCTTTGTAAATACTGAAGGGTCACGGGGGACCCAGGCCCAGTCCACGGTCAGAATTCTCTACGTTGGTCTCCTTCCAACTCAGGTGTCTCTCCTGTAGACACCCCCGGATTCTCAGAACCCAGTAGCTCCTTCTAGGCGTCCACACAGGGTGGCAGAGATGCGGGCGTGATTCTCTTTCCCCTTGATTCTGCTGTCCCTCGCTCCACTGTTGGGGAGCTCTTCTCTGAAGAGGGACGGCTTCGCACCTGACGGAGAAACTGTCCAGGCTGATGGTGACCACCAGGGTCGCAGAGGTCTCCAGGCCTTCCCAGACGGTCCTTGCCCTGCAAGTGTGCCGTGTCCTTCAAGACCTTCAAGAAGGAGGCGGCTTCTAGCTCTTCCCTTGGTGACTTGTCCCCAAAGCCGATGATCACCTGCTATCACACCCCTTGTTGAGCCAGACCCCTCACCCCGTGCGCCAACAGGGGGGGCAGGTGGGGAGCAGGGACCACTCCAGAGTCTGCGCCCTGCTGAGCCCCACCCGTGTCACATGGGCCCCTGGGACTCAGGCCAAGGGGAGGTCCTGGAGACTGGGGCCCCGGAGCTGGAGAAGCCAAGAACACAGTATGAGTCACCTTTAATGAAGAGTGTTTCTTAAGTAAATGACTTAATAGGGCAGTTACATTCATTAGAGGCGTAATTACGAGGCCTAAGATCAAGTGGAGATGAATGCCGAGTGAGCAGTGGGTGGACTCCAGTGTGGCGTGACCCCGTGGTCCAGGGCGTTAGGCAGTGGAGGCGGCAGGGAAGGGTTGTCCTCACCGCCGCACCCGTGTGCCCACCCAGCCACCCGGATCCCTGTACTCAGGGTGGGGGGCGGGGGAGCCTCCGGCACAATGAAAGCGCAATCATAATAAACAAACACTAATTAAAGTGTCATCGAGTGTCCCATTAGACCCTGAGTCAGCCCGGCAAAGCCCCACCTGACGCAGTGGACGCTCTCCAGGACGAGCTCCCTTTCGTTCTGGAGCTTCCCCGAGACAGCACGCACCCCCAGCCCACCCTCCCCCAGGCCCTGGAGCAAGTGTCCACCTGTCGCCTGCCTGGTGCCAGCTGAGTGGCCCCTGACCCCAGAAGTTTGAATTCGGTTCCTTCAGGTCTGCCACAGACTCAGAGTTACTGGGATCAATTCCTCCCTGGGCCGAAGCGGTCCCCAGACCAGCCTCCAGCCCC
>SJYW01003571.1:133084-151724 GCA_006410735.1 Raphicerus campestris
TTCTTCTTTTCCCCACTCCATTCCTCCCCCCTCCAGAGGCAGGCTAGTTCCTTCTGCAGCCCCGAGGCAGAGTTTGATTCTATTTCTTCGTGGCCCCGGGCAGAGCCTGACATTTAAAAAGATTTCCCAGGATGTGAGGTCACGTTTACCAGTGGTTCTCATAAAAAAATTAGCTGGAGAGCTTGTTGGAACCGTTTCTCAGGCCCTGCCTCATGCCAGAATTTCTGATTCAGCTGGACTCTGGATTTTGATGTCCCTTAAGCTCACAGGTCATGCCAAGGGTATTGGTTTGAGGATCCAGGATGCCTCTTCACGGAAGACACTCTTTTGGCCAAGAAGTGATGGACTGGAGAGCTTACGTTGTGTGCTCCAGCTGTGTGGACTTCTCTGTCCTTCCCAAGTCAACCCAGACCTGCTCTCCAGATTTCCATATACTCATCACTCTTGACCCTCAGGCTCTGCTTTCCTGCTTGCTCATGCGGTTCCTTCCACGCGGGACGCTCTTCATCTGTGTAAATACACTTCACCCTTGAAGACCCAGACCCAGGCCACACCCCTCACAAAGCCTCCTTGGGACGCCCATCTAGAGCCACGCTCCCCCGACGAGAACAAAACGCCAGGGCCCCAGTGGCGTGTGTCATTCTAAGTTTTCTAGCAATCATATTTTTAAAAGTAAGAAGAGGCAGCTGAAATCAATAGTTAGGTTTAATTTAACCCAAGATTTACTAAATTTTCTCAACACTCGTCAATAAGAATTATTAATGTGCTGTTTTCCATCCTGGTTTTCCATGCTCGGTCATCTACATCCGGTTGTCTTTAAAGCGTGTCTCAATTCGAACTAGCCCCTTCCAGACGCTGACAGCCACACGGGCCCATGTGCTGGATGGCATAGACACAGAAGTAGTTTTTTCTTTGCTCCAAATTCCCTCAGCCTTCTTTCAATACCTCTCTAAGAACACACATCACTTTTCTTGTTTTTATTGCTTGGCTGCTTGCAACTTGAAGGTGATGGCTGTGTTTTAATGCTGCTGTTGATTTTATTGCCGTGAAGTGCCCCGCACTGGCCTTTCTGTACGATGTGATCAATGCCTACCAGTTGATGAATGAATATGGAAGCACATGGTTATAGGAAAGACAGAGCAGCAGTGGAAACACCAGACTTTGAGCGCCTCCCTCCAGCCCCCTGTGACGTTTCTCTCCTCTGGTTTGTATATGGCTGTTAGATCTCCGAGAAGAGAAAAAATTCAAGTTTTAGGACCCCTACTCCCATAAAAGTTTCCTATTTCACTTTGCTCTTCAACTCTGTGTATTAAAAAAAAAAAAAATTCCCACCAGGAGGGCCCAGGAAACAGGAAAATAGCTGTGCAGTTGGTTTCGTGTTTGGAGAAGAACAGGCTTCTCACTATCTCCGCGGCACTTGGCGTGAAAGTGGGCTTTGTTGCTGGAGACACTGCTCCCATTCAGGGCCCCGTTCCCCAGCTGCTGAGAGCAGGGCTGTGTTTTGACAGACGGGCCGAATGCAATGCAGACAGTTGTTTTAATTTCCAGCCAGATGCAGACATCACTCACACGGAGCCCGAAACCCAGGAAAGGGAGCCGGGCACTGGACCGTGGCTCTCAGGCCTCCGAGGGCAGGTTGGGAGGGGGAGGGCGCTAGCGGAAGGCCCCCTGGGTGACTGGGGTCACAGATACCCTGAAGGGCGGAGGGCCCCCAGGCGCAGGGAACATCCTTGGGGAGAGCATCTGGCAGTCACATGCCGGAAAAGTACTTGTAGCAGGGATGGCAGGCCACGAGTCAGGGGTCAGCGGGGGCTCCTTAAGGCAGGGCTGTCAGCACCGGTGCTATGCCTGGAGATTACCTTTGAACCGTGCACGTCATTCAGCAGTCACAGGGAGGAGTTAAGAGCATCCTGAAAGTCAGAGCTGGAAGGACTCAGGCGGCCTTCCTCTGGGTCAGAAGTATACCTTCTGAAGCCTCCAAGACACACGTCCCCTTGACTCAGCTCATGCCTCCCATGGACGGGAGTCCCTGCTGGAACCCCAGTCTGCTGCGTTATTGGACAGCCTTGGCGTTCTTCTGTCGAGCTTTCCTGGATCTCTTTACCCCTGGGTCTCATCTCTGTCACAGCGCTGCCCTTCAAACCATGGCAAACCGCTTCTGTGTCCCCCTTCTCTGAGCTAAAGAAACATCCAGGTCTCTCAAGCTGCACCTCAGATGCCAGTGCTGGGTCCCACCCCATCGTGACCACCCTCCTGGGAAGTCTGTCTGGTGGGGCTGCGTGTCTGCAGGGGCAGGCTGCCCAGCCCTGAACTGGGAACTCCCCAGGGTGGGGTACCTCCGTCCTGACACCACATCCATTAACCTGGCCTATGACCCAGTTAGCCCCCAGAGCCGTGCCATCACTCTGTCAGGTCTGACTGGACCTCCAAGTTGAGAGTCCACTCAAACCCACACACCTGTCATGCATGAGCTATTTCAAACCAGCTGTCCTCCAGCCTCCACTTAGAATATCTGCTTTTCTAAACTGAATTTCCAGACTTTACACTTAGCTTTCTGCGTCTCATTTATTTTATTATTAAAGGCAACTCAGGAATGCTTAAAGCTGATCATGTCACTCAGAGGGAAAAGCTTTGTAATTCATAATGTTAAGTGTTAAGATGTGGGACGAATAAGTCGGTGGCCGGAGGGGGGGACCCAATAGAGAGAAGGAAGGTTTCTGGGGTTGGTACCCAGAACCTTTCACAATCTGACCCCTGGTTACATACACCAGCCTCATCTCTCAGCTCGTCGCAGCCAGTGTGCACGCCACGCTGGAGTTAAGCTGAACTGAGCCATGATTCCCAGGTGAGGAGGTGGTAAAGAATCCACCTGCCAATGCAGGAGACACAAGAGATGCAGGTTTGATCCCTGGGTCGGAAGATCCCGTGAAGAAGGAAATGGCAACCCACTCCAGTATTCTTGCCTGGAAAATTCCATGGACAGCGGAGCCTGACGGGCTGCAGTCCACAGGGTCGTGAAAGAGTCGGACAGGACTGAGCTCACACGCACCAACAGCCATGGTTACTTTTGCCCGTGGTAGTCTCTCAGCTAGGAAGGCCCTTCCAGGCATCTGCAGCAGGCCCACTCTTACCCTGACTCACCCTTACTCAGCTGCTGGTCCGTTTTCCAGACGTATTGTGCTGGGTGGCCCCTCCTTTAAGCCGCCAAGGCCCCCAGGGCATATATCCATCGCCTGCGATAGATATTCCCCACAATGTAGAGTAGGGCTTGGTTCATAATTACCAAGTCCCGCGGGCTGCGTGCTCTGCGGTGGGGGGGGTGGGGGCGCAAATCTGTGTCCGGTTCGCTGCAGTTTCTCCAGCACACAGCACTGGAGCTTGCAGTGACATCTGATAAACGGTTGCTGGGTGAGTCGTGTTAGACTCCATCCCGAGCCTCTCAGGAGGATGCTGTGAAGGCATCTCCATCAGACCCTTCATCCCCCTGCCAGAGGTGGAACACTGGGCTGCTGGACCACAGGTTGTGTTTCCGCTTGACTTCACACGTCCAGTAGGTGGGGAACCTCTCTGCCCTGACAAATGAGATCCCATTCCCAGCCTAGCAAATGTTTTTGCAGCCCAGCTGCCTGCGGGCTCAGCCATCAACAGATACCTAGGACATACCGAATGCAAGACTTCAATCTTCTGACCCTTTGTCTGGCCTTAATGTTAACACCCGCTGGGCAGGTAAGGGTGAGTAATGAGCATACAGGCCTGGTTTCTGTCCCAGCATGGGCTCACCCAGAAGCCAGGAAGGGAAGGCTGCCTGCTCTGGGTGGGGGCGGTCACGGGCTTGAGCTACACACTCTCCTTTCCCCAGCAAGATGGCATCAGACAGGCGGCTCATCTCTGTTCCCATTTAGCCAGACTTTTCAAAGGACGGGAGATTTACTAGGGAAAAGTGAATACAGACATCAGAGAATGGGCTAATTGGATCCAGGTGGTGCGTCTGGTTGGCGGTAAAAAGACGGTGCCACTCGGTGAATACTATTTGATAGGGAAAGTTTCTCCTTCTCTCTCTTTTATTTATCAGTTTTCTTTGCAGGCAGGATGTCTGAGCCCGAGCCCAGCTGAAAGCTCTTCAGAGGCTAGTTGGTGGCACTCTGCCTTTCAGCAGAGTTAACCATTTCCAGCATCTTCCTGGAGCAGGCCCAGCCCTCCTGAGGACTTTAGTGCAGGCAGAGAGAGGCTGGAGGGCTTGCTTCCACCCCTGGGGAAGGCCAGAAACCTGGGGGCTGTTAGCTGTGGCTGCCTCTTGCAGGGGAAACAGATGAGAACACCGAAGGACGGATCCAGCCCTGTTGTCTCCTCTCTAGGGTTGGTGGCAGTGCAAGTGTGCACACGCGCGTGTGTGTGTTAGTCGCTCAGTTGTGTCCAACTCTTTGTGACCCCATGAACTGTAGCCCACCCAAGCTCCTCTGTCCTTGGAAGTCTCCAGGCAAGAATACTGGAGTGGGCAGCCTATCCCTGCTCCAGAGGATCCTCCCGACCCAGGGATGGAACTCTGGTCTCCTGCATCTCAGGCAGATTCTTTCCCATTTGAGCTACAGTGGTTAGGTGTAACTGACCTAGTGGTTAGGTGTAACTGCCACCATCTGGAGGCATCACTCCCTGATCTAACCTGCTATCTTTTCCCTCTCGACCAGATCACCAGGGTCCCCGTGGAATCCTGTGAGCAGTACACAACTTGCGGGGAGTGCCTGAGCTCGGGGGACCCTCACTGTGGCTGGTGTGCCCTGCACAACATGTAAGTTTGGCACAGTCTGGGAAAAAAAAAAACCTGGAATGCAGAAGACCAGGTACTTTCCTGGGAATGTTGATGAGGGCTGTGACCTCAGTTTGCAGGGAGAGAGGAATTTCTTTCCACTGAACAGTAATTCTAATCGTGATCGGAGTGCTGAAAGCAAAGAGAGGCCGTGAGTGCCTTCTTTGCAAGGGCAGTGCCTCTGTGGTCTCACCTCCAAAACCCGACCCCTACTCCCTCCATCTCTGGCCAGCTGCTCTGAAGGGAAGGCTAGTGGTGTTGGAAGAACTTGCAAGGGAAGTTGAAGCATCTCTAGATTGTAGCCTGAACAAGGCACCTCCTTCCTGGAGTTTGGACTCCAGTGAGCAGCCATGTGACCCGGCATGGTCCACTGACAACCCTGGGCCTCCTTTTCCCCATCGCTAAAAAGGGATAATGCCTACCTCTCAGGTGAACCATGAGGATTAAATGCTAAATAAATGCTTTGGCAGTAAGGAAGCTCAGGATAAGCTGCTGCTGCTAAGTCACTTCAGTCATGTCCGACTCTGTGCGACCCCACAGACGGCAGCCCACCAGGCTCCCCCATCCCTGGGATTCTCCAGGCAAGAACACTGGAGTGGGTTGCCATCTCCTTCTCCAGTGCGTGATAGTAAAAAGTGAAGTGAAGTCGCTTAGTCGTGTCCAACTCTTAGCGACCCCATGGACTGCAGCCCACCAGGCTCCTCCATCCATGGGATTTTCCAGGCAAGAGTACTGGAGTGGGGTGCCATTGCCTTCTCCACAGGATAAGCTACACAAGTCAAAATGATGATCATGGACTCAGAACCCTTGGGAGGACCCTTCTGGCCTCCTTAGTCCCTGATTCCAAGAAGCCTGTATCTCACTCCAACTGGCCTCGAATCCCTATTCAGATACACCCCCCTGCCACTGAATACCAGCCCAATAGAAATGCAAAATTGCACTTAAACTTCCTCGCTCTAAGAGCCCCAGAGGGAGAGCAGAGGGAAGAAATTCCAAAGGCAGAGGGGAGGCGGCTGGCTAGGAATTCTGCTCCCCAGCGGCCTCGGAAACTCCAGGGCTCCGTGCCAGCCAGCAGAGCACCCCCACGAGAAGTGCCGGTTTAGGGTGGGGGCGGAGGCGGAGGGCCAGAGTTCAGGGTCCTGCACAATCGCTCTTGGCTTCCAGCCTCCACAGCAGGTGTTGGAAGGGCTATGCAGGGAGGGAGCGAAGCAGGCGCCTCACAGTTGCAAAATCCGGACTGGATTGGCGCCCACACATCCTGGGTTCCCTGCTTAGATTTGGAGGTAAGGGGCTCCTCAGAAAAGTTTTTGCCAGAAATGCCCTCACCAGAACCCGGACAGAGCAGCGCCACGTGGGTCAGACACACGGCAGAGACACTGACGCCGCCCCTGCTGGGCCCCGGGAATGCCAGAGAGGGACAAGTGAAGCTACTCAGTCGTGTCCAACTCTGCGACCCCATGGACCATAGCCCACCAGGCTCCTTGGTCCATGGGATTTTCCAGGCAAGAGTACTGGAGTGGGTTGCCATTTCCTTCTCCAGGGGATCTTCCCGACCCAGGAATTGAACCTGGGTCTCCAGCATTGAGAGGTGGCTACAACTGGGGTTCCCGTCAGTGAGGCTGGCCCTACAGCCAGCAGGCTCTCTTTCCTCACGAGGGTTTCTCCCTCCACAGAACCCGACAGCCACCCCCAGCTCCTCGCAGTGGCCTGGGTCACCTGGCCCCCTCACTGGGCGGTGGACGGGTCCAGCCATACCACCTGCTCCCTGCTCTTCCCTGCCAATCTGGCCACGATGTCCGAGTCTCCCAGACCACCCATCCTCCTCCTGGGCCAGGTCAGCCAGGCTGACTTAGGAGGACCTCAGGAAGGGTCTCAGGTTTCCTCTGCGCTCTGAGCCCCTCCCCTGTCATCAGCTCCCAGGGATGCACCTCTCCTTCCAGCAGCTCAGCTTGCCTCTTGCACCACGTGGGCATCAAGCCTTTCCCCAGTTTCACATGGGCTTTTCCCTTCTCCTGGCCCGCCTCATCTTCAGTCCCTCGGGCACTACCCACCCACCCACCGTCCCCTTGCCTGGGTGGCAGGGCCGAGTGGAGGGACCACCTCCAGCGGCCAGGACCACGCGCTGGATTTGAGCAGAGGCAGAGGGCTGAGGGAGGTAGTTCAAGAGCCTCTGGATCCGGGGGTGGGGGGCGGAGAGGATCTGAGACCCCCCTGTCTCTTCTGTAGGCCTTGCTCTTGCGAGTGTGTTATTGTCTCAGAGGCTATTTATCTCTGTTGGGGCTGTTGCCATAAATAGTATGATAAAAAAAGAGCCATTTCAGTGAGTCAATGAGATAAAGGCTCCAGTCAAGAGCTCACTTTAGAGCTATCTTAAGGATTCACTTCAACCTCCATAATTCTTTCCTTTGACAGCACTCATATTTAGATCCATTATGAGCCTGGCAAGGAAGGGTCGGGGGGAGGGACTTTGTGGGGAGTTCGGTGGGAATCTCCACCGGGTGGTGGACTCTTATCGCGTCCCCAGAGGGGTGCCTTGGTCGGAGGAGCGCCAGCCCTGGAGCGTGCGTGCAGGGGTCACGGTGCCCACCTGTGGCTGTGGCCCGTGGCGCCAAGGACCAGAGATGAAGATGGGGGACGAAACCGCCACGCGCGCTTCCTGATGAGGCAACCCTGCCCGTGCCTGCCCGTCTGTGTTTCACAAATATTTAAGGAAAAGAAACCATGGGACAGGTGGAATCTCTCTGAATAAAGCATGGCCCCTGCCTTCAAAGAGCCAGGAACCCAGCCACAAGGTCACACGCACGCTGCCCCACACAGCTAAGACCCTGTCCAGGGCTTTACATGCCCCTGGGGGGGATAATAATAATATCCATAGCCATCATCATTAATATTTTTCTTATTAGGGCCAAGAACAGGCCATTTTCTAAACACTAATTCTTTCAATACTTACGCCAGGCCTGTGAGATACAGTATTATCATTGGGCCCCGCATTGTACAGCTGGGGGAGTTGACACGTGGGAACTTCCAGGAACTTGCCCAATGGGGCCACAGCTAGCAGGCTGGAGGTCTGGGTTAGAACCCAAGCACTCTGCTCCAGAGTTCACATTCTTTGCCTTTTGCCTGATACGTCTTCTGTTCCCCAACCTTCCCTCCACCACTCACAGAGCTTCCCATAAAGATGCTGTCTATAAGAGCTATTCTTTATGTCTAAACTGCAGCTCCCATTTGGGGAGGAGGGGCGTTGACCCCACTTCTCTTAGTCTGTCCTCTTAAAATAATCTTCTAAGTTGTTTTTCTTATTTTTGGCTGTGCCGGGTCTCCGTTGCTGAGCGGGCTTTTCTCTCGCTGCAGAGCACGGGCTCTGGGCTGCATGGGCTTCAGTGCTTGCAGCTCCGGGGTTCTAGAACACAGGCTTGGGAGTTGTGGTGCCTGGGCTTAGCTGCGTGTGGGATCTTCCCTAATCAGGGGTTGAACCTGTGTCTCCTGTATTGCCAAGCAGATTTGTTGCAGAAAGGGAGAAACTGGGCTTTTGTCTAACACTCAGAAATGAATTATCCAAGGAGATACACGTGTTGACAAAGCAAGACACTTTATTGGAAAGGCTGCGGGGCAGAGAGCAGGAGGGTGAGGGAACCCAGAGAACCTCCCCGCCACGTGGCTCGCAGTCTTGGGTTTTATGGTGATGGGATTATTTTCCGGGTTGTCTTTAGCCAATCATTCTGACTCAGAGTCCTTCCTGGTGGTGCGGGCCTTGTTCAGCCAAGATAGATGCCAGCGAGGAGGATTCTGGGAGGGGGTCAGACATGTGGTGTCTCCTTTTGACCTTTCCCACACTCTACCAGTGGGTGGTGGCTTCTTAGTTCCGTGTTCTTCACCAGGACCTCCTGTCATAAAACAGCTCATGCCAGTTGTGACCGTGGTGCCTGGCCGGGGTGCTTCCCCTAACAGATCCTTTCCCACTGAGCCTCCAGGGAAGGTCCCTTAGCCTGCCTGTGACCGCAGTAGAGACCCTCTGGGGGTCACCGAGCCCTCTGGGAGAAGTGAAGCTCACCCTGGGAAGACGGACGCGGGCCGCAGAGCGCCTCACTCACCCGTGCGTCTCTGGCAGGTGCTCCCGCAGGGACCGGTGCCAGCGGGCCTGGGAGCCTAACCGATTTGCCGCCAGCATCAGCCAGTGCGTGAGGCTCGAAGTGCACCCCAGCAGCATCTCCGTGTCTGAGCACAGCCGGCTGGTGAGTGAGCCCGTGCGGGGCCTGGGGCGGGGCACAGCGCGTGCACAGGCGTGGGTGTGTTCCTTTAACTCCGGCGCAGTGTAAGCGAATCAGACTTCACGCGCTCTGAGGACATTTTAGAGGAAAACTGTGGTAACGCCTGTCGTTCCCCAGGACCCAGTCATCCTCCCCGCTCCTTGCAGACCCATCACCCATTGATCTGGTTTGTAAATCTACATTTTGCATTTAGCAGCAAGCCTCTGCAGCATCATGCGGTCCCATCCCGTTCTGTGGTGTGTGATAGAGATTTCAAGGAACCACCTGGTACAGTCGCTCCCAGGAACTTGGAGTTGCCTTTGTATGTGTGTGTGAGAGAGAGGCAGACAGGCAGATGGACAGACAGACACAGAGAGGCTGAGGCTTAATTCACAGGGTGTGCCAAAAGAGAATATTAAAGAGATACAGCAGTCCTTCACCACCTGTCGAGGCGCAAGCCCAAATNTTTGTTGCAGAAAGGGAGAAACTGGGCTTTTGTCTAACACTCAGAAATGAATTATCCAAGGAGATACACGTGTTGACAAAGCAAGACACTTTATTGGAAAGGCTGCGGGGCAGAGAGCAGGAGGGTGAGGGAACCCAGAGAACCTCCCCGCCACGTGGCTCGCAGTCTTGGGTTTTATGGTGATGGGATTATTTTCCGGGTTGTCTTTAGCCAATCATTCTGACTCAGAGTCCTTCCTGGTGGTGCGGGCCTTGTTCAGCCAAGATAGATGCCAGCGAGGAGGATTCTGGGAGGGGGTCAGACATGTGGTGTCTCCTTTTGACCTTTCCCACACTCTACCAGTGGGTGGTGGCTTCTTAGTTCCGTGTTCTTCACCAGGACCTCCTGTCATAAAACAGCTCATGCCAGTTGTGACCGTGGTGCCTGGCCGGGGTGCTTCCCCTAACAGATCCTTTCCCACTGAGCCTCCAGGGAAGGTCCCTTAGCCTGCCTGTGACCGCAGTAGAGACCCTCTGGGGGTCACCGAGCCCTCTGGGAGAAGTGAAGCTCACCCTGGGAAGACGGACGCGGGCCGCAGAGCGCCTCACTCACCCGTGCGTCTCTGGCAGGTGCTCCCGCAGGGACCGGTGCCAGCGGGCCTGGGAGCCTAACCGATTTGCCGCCAGCATCAGCCAGTGCGTGAGGCTCGAAGTGCACCCCAGCAGCATCTCCGTGTCTGAGCACAGCCGGCTGGTGAGTGAGCCCGTGCGGGGCCTGGGGCGGGGCACAGCGCGTGCACAGGCGTGGGTGTGTTCCTTTAACTCCGGCGCAGTGTAAGCGAATCAGACTTCACGCGCTCTGAGGACATTTTAGAGGAAAACTGTGGTAACGCCTGTCGTTCCCCAGGACCCAGTCATCCTCCCCGCTCCTTGCAGACCCATCACCCATTGATCTGGTTTGTAAATCTACATTTTGCATTTAGCAGCAAGCCTCTGCAGCATCATGCGGTCCCATCCCGTTCTGTGGTGTGTGATAGAGATTTCAAGGAACCACCTGGTACAGTCGCTCCCAGGAACTTGGAGTTGCCTTTGTATGTGTGTGTGAGAGAGAGGCAGACAGGCAGATGGACAGACAGACACAGAGAGGCTGAGGCTTAATTCACAGGGTGTGCCAAAAGAGAATATTAAAGAGATACAGCAGTCCTTCACCACCTGTCGAGGCGCAAGCCCAAATACTCCGCGTCCTTGGGCCTGCGCGGTTATTTCCTTCTGGAGGTTTTATGGGCATTCACGAATGCTAATTAGTTCATGAACCTCCCAAGACTTGCGTTCATTCATCCCCACCGGGAGATTTTGGCTCCCACAGAGCTGAGGGAACAAACAGCCGAGTTTGTACCTAAGTCTCTCGGCCCCATGGAAACGAAACTGGGGCAGAGGTTCAGCAGCAGACAAATGTATGGAAAGGCTAGGTGATGGCCACTGGGGCTGAGAAAGCCCTCCAGGCATCACGAGAGGACAAAGCGAGACCTCCCTCCCTCAGGACTCGCTTCTCCGAGGCCATGGGGTGCTGTCACCACGATCCCCCACGGGCACTCCCCACTGGGAGTCACGTTTCTCTCCTCTGGTTTCCAATACCACTTAGATATCATATACATTGTCATTTAGTACAAACCCACTTCCGAGGGCACGGAATTCAGAGCGGTGTTTTGCTATTAAATGGTTTCTGGATCATTCTTCTGACAGTCTGTGATATTTTTACCGTTCAGAGGGGGATATTCAAACTTAAAATGTCTGCAGACCACTGGCCTGCCTCCCTGGAAGCCTAGGGAACCGCAGACATCCTCCAGGGCTTTGGTGTCCACTCCCCGCCTCTCTCTGATCCCCTAAGCGCCTTACGAGGCAATGGCCTTGCTCTCGGGGAGCACTCAGGGGGCAAAGAGCCAGCGGCCGACCGAGACTAGAAGCCCACCACCTTGGTAGCCAGCCCCTGCATGACACCAGGGTGGGGAGCCAGCCAAATGGTAAACTCCTTATAAACCTCCAGGCTGGTGACACATGTTCTCCTATGAACCCAAGGCTTGTTTGTGATGAGTTCAACTCATAACTGGCTTTTTTCAAGTTTGCGTGGTTTCATGTCAAAATGAGCTCGGGCTGAGATGGGTTTTGGGACCTTCCCCCACCCCTAGCATCCCTTCCTCTCCCACCAGTGCTTTATGATTCCGGACAAGACTGAAAAGTTATATCAATAATAAAGGCCGCTGACCCTGCAACACCCCTTGCAGTGCTGCGGTAATGGCCCCGGGTCAAAGCTAGAAGGCCTCCTGGACCGACAGCCTCTTCCCGGATGAGGTCCAGGGAGAGGAGTGAGCAAGTGGACAGCGGCAGGGCCAGGCCTGGAGCTCAGGTCCCCGAGCCCTGCAGGGTCTTCCCACAGCGTCGTCTCTCTGCTCCGCCCACAGCTCAGCCTGGTTGTGAGCGATGCCCCCGATCTGTCTGTGGGCGTCTCCTGTGCCTTTGGGAACCTGACGGAAGTAGAGGGACAAGTATCTGGGAGCCAGGTCATCTGCATCTCACCGGGACCCAAGGATGTGCCTGTCATCCCTCTGGATCAGGGTAAGAAGCCTCTGCAGTGAGCATCGACTGCTAGGGGCTGCTTGACCAGGCTGGCCCAGAGAGGGGGACCCAGAAGACGGGGTGGCAAGTGCCAGCACAGACTGACTGGCAGCTGGCAGACTAGGTCCTCTTACACCAGACTCCAATTTGGCTTCTAAATTCATTTAAGTTTGGAAGCAAGCTGTCATGCCCCAGGGAAATTTCAGGAAGAAGGAGGTCCCTGTCTCCCACTTGGGTTAAGCCTGCACAGTGTGCATGAGAGCTTTTCCAGACTTCCCTTCCCTTTGAGGAACGTTGGTGGCTTCAGCCAGTGGTTTTTAGTAGGTTCTCTCCATAGAACTGGGGGCTTTTAAAGGTTTTGACCTGATATATATATTTTTAAATTTTTTATTTTTATATTGGTGACCTGATATTTCTGACAGTCTTTCAGTGACTGAACATATTCAACCTAGGTAAGGGACTCTACAAGATCTGATCCATCACCTCCTCCCTAAGAGGGGGGCCTGGGGTGTCTGGGTCTCAGTGATGGGCTGGTCATCAGAAGGACAAAAGGGACTCTTGGAAGAGGACTCAGGAAGGTTCCATCTGCCATCACTGCCCCATGGGAGCCCCTGAGTGGCCGAATGATTTACCCCCCAACCTCTCCACTGGGCTCCCAGCTTGTAACTTTCTCCTTCCCTCCCCTCCCCCCCTTTTTTTTCAGACTGGTTTGGGCTAGAGCTGCAGCTGAGATCCAAGGAGACAGGGAAGATATTCGTCAGCACTGAGTTCAAGTTCTACAACTGCAGCGCCCACCAACTGTAAGCACGCCCCCAGCGGCGCTAGCAGTCGTTCAGGGTCAGAGCGGGAAGAGCACCGGGGCCAGCGTCCTCCCTTAGAGATGAGGTCAGAGGAGGCTGGCGAGCAAGTGGGTCCTGGCAGGGCCAGGCCAGAAGCCGACTTGCCCCGGGTCTGGATATGTGTGTGTGTGTGTGTGTGGAGGGGGGTTCCTAAGTTCCCTTAGGACAAAAACGGTCTTACATTCACCACCCAATCTCCTGATCAGACGTGGCACTTTGTCTAGAACAGCGAAAAGTGTCCCATAAATATTCCAGTTACGTTCAGTTTATTCAGTCACACCAACCTGAATGGCATTCGCTGTCCACAGCCTCTGGTCTCATTCAGTCTCCCTTGCAACACGCCCTACCGTCAGCTCTCAAGCTAAAATGGGTTTGAAGTAGAAATAGAAGTCGCAACTCAGGAGCTCGAAGGAAAGTCCTCCCTTTTATGCCAGCGGGTGGTGGCTTTGATTGTGGAGAGCGACAGCCAGCGGAATGTAGCCACATCATCCATGGGCACGTGAAGAGGGCCTCAGAGATGACAGCCTCAGAGGAAGGGGCAAAGCTGGGGAAATGGCCTCACCCAGCACCCGAATAAAGGACCTGGGCTGAGACACAGCGAGGAGGCTTTCAGCTCTACTGAGCTCCACACTGAGCCTTCAACTTTTCAAGGAGGAAGCGAAAACCAGACCCAACCATCGGCCCCCAGGGTGGTTAGGTGCTGCCCGTCTGACTTCACCACCCGCATCCAGCAGCTGAGTGCCGTGGCTGTGAGTTCTTACAGCTGTGCAGAAAGCCGGGTGCACTTCATAAGTAAAAATCGGGGCCAGGAGTGGAGGAGAGAGACCCATACTTAGTTTCTGCCGGTCTTTTCTTGGAATGAAACTGAGACTCTCTCCACGTCATCTGGAAACTCATATGCTGTGTGATTTAGAAAAAGAGAATCCGGGGTCTCTATAATAGGGCCACGGAAGGGCCATGTGACCTTGGTCATAGGCGAGAGCAGAGGTCAACCAAGAGCTCTAGGCCGGAGGGAGAAGCACCTGGGAGCATTCTGTGGACCCAGCCTTCCTGTCGCCCAGGACAGCATCCGCCTGAGGACTCCAGTGGCATCAAGTCTGAGGGTCCACGCTGTGGCCACGATGGGCCCAGCAATCCGTGTGGGGAAAGGCTCTGTTAGCAGCTAAGCCCTAAAGGAAGCTTTAAGCCATGAAAATAGAGACATGAGCTTCATTCACCTCCCCTTTTCTGATCTGGATTTTCACGATGAGAATCATGTGCTGGAGCTCTCGGGTCTCCAGAGTAGCTAAGGAAGGAGACGCCACTTGGACCCATTTGGGACAAATCAATAGATGTGACAGAAAGACGGAACAAGTGGTAAAAAGTGGCCTGGGAGGAGCCGAGACAAGGCGGTATGTGGCAGAAGCTGAACCGGATAAGATCGCCCCCTGAGCCCTGCGTCCAGTCCCAGCTAACCCTGTTTTGGGAACTGCGAGCTTCTTGGAGTGGGAACTCCCCAACCTCCCTCTCACGCTCCAGCACAGTGGTGATGGAACGCATTGCCTGTGAGGACGTCCTCATCTCCACGACCCCCAGTGTGATGTCACCACTCTCAACCGTGGATTACCATGGCAGTGGAGATGCTGTCACGGGCAGCAAGTTTTAGCAGAAAGAAAAGCAAGTATCATTGACCTTTCATTGCCACGCACTGTCTTATGCGTCCAGTTACAAATCGCAGGATCACGTTCAAGCCTCTCCTTTTACTATGGTTAACTAAGGCCCAGAGTGGAAAGGTGCTCCATTGGAGGTCACCAGATTAGCAAGTGGACAAGCCTGTTCTCGAAGAACTCTGATCTCATCATCCTTGATCCATTTTTGTGATTTACTTGCTGAATCATAAGATGTGAGGAAGACCCAATCCATCTGGCCTAAGTTCAGGAACGAAATAACTATGGGCATATCTAGAAGGGGATGAAAATATCCAGCATGGGGAAGAAGTGTCGATGGGATAACGCGCCTGGTCCGCCGTGGCTTATGAGCCAATGGGCCCTGGATCAAGCCCCATCCGCCCGAATGCTGTTAGAGCCCCAGCAGGTGGCGCCAGTTTGCAGACCTGGCCGTGTGTCTGCCAGGTTGGCCCAACAGTAACAAGGCTGGACTAGGGGATCTGGCAAGGAGCCGGTGGATCAACTCCACCAGCCAAACCTATTTCCCTGACGGTGGTCTGACCGCACACAGGGAGCCTAGATGATACACCCAGAATGCAGGGGAAACCAGAGGGAAGGAGGCGCTCTACCTGGCGAGAAAGGCCGGAGCCACACGCAGCCTGTCGCTCCCATGTCTGGCTACTTGGAGAGGGTGACAGAGTTATCAGTTGATACCATTCACTCTACTCAAACTCCAAAACACAGGGGATATGAGCCACCTGTGAACATTCAAATATGCTTTAAGAGCTTGAAGTAACAGGTACGTTAAGCTTCTAAAAATAATACATTTAGCATTGTATTTTTAAAAACCACGTCCTATACGTGATCTCGTTTGACACAAAACAACCCCATGGAGTGGACAGAAAAGTTTGACGGATGAAGAAATTCCGATTCAGCAGGTGAAGTGACTTACTGGGGGCAGCCCTAATGGCAGCGCCAGAGGCAAAACGGGAACCGGGTCGGCCCAGGTCCTGTCCCTGCTCTCCTTGGGCCGTTCCCTCTTATAAGTGGTGCTAGGCTGGCAAATGTTTAGCTATCAGAAATCAGGGGGAAAGCTCATTAGGTGGCATTTTCCAATTTCTATGGCATAAATACTCCCTCTGTGGCTGGTTTCAAGGTGCTATCGTGTCGATGACCCGCTTGCAGCATTCCTGAAAATATGAGTAATTGGCTGTCATGAGCTGAAACAGACCAGCTCTAGCACTCCACTGCTTTCAGAGACATTCCCACACTGGACACATTTCTCCCTCAATTTTCTGGTCCCCTGGTCCCCTGAGCATCTCAGAGGGAAAAGCCACAATTTTCAGGGCTGGGGGTGCCCCCGCAGCCCACCCCCTGAGAGTGAGACTCGGGTAACAGGCTTCCGTCACGGCCCGTGGGCTCCCTGCCCCCTCCCTGCCCTGTGTGCTCTCCTCTCACTGTCTGTCTTTGCAGGTGCCTGTCCTGTGTCAACAGCGCCTTCCGCTGCCATTGGTGCAAATACCGAAACCTCTGTACTCACGACCCCACCACCTGCTCCTTCCAGGAGGGTCGGATCAACATTTCAGAGGTAAGCAGGGCTCAGCCTGGCACGGCAACATCCCCAGTGAATCTGCGCAGACCTCCCTTTTCAGATGGCCAGTCCGACAGCTTGGCCATCTCCTTGCCCTGGTCCATGTTGGCTTCTTCCAGAGAGGTTAGAAAGCCCTGGTATTATAAAGCACCCACCCAAAAAAAATGGCAGCAAATACTCCCGAGAAGGAGAAGTGTGCTATATTTGCTAGACTCCAGGAATTGTATTCATTCAAAAGTGCGAGGGGAGCTGAGAGCTGAGCCTGAAAGCTCAGAGGAAACATATCCAACCAAACAGATTCCACGGTCTAGAAGCGTGTAGAGAATGGCATTTGTTCTCTGAGTTTTAAGCCCTCTGCTTGGCTGCAGACATAGTCTAGTTCAATAGCACATTCACTCTCAACCACTCTTTTCATGCCAGCCTCTCTTCCTAGGCTAAAATTCAATGATTCTTTGACTCTTTTGTAGGACTGAGTAGGTGGCCTTATAGAAGAGAGAGGCAGTCCGCTGGTGAAAAGAACCCAGGCTTGCTAAAAGTCTCATTTTATGAGTACCGTTGATGTGCCATCCCTAAGACCGGTTCCACCTTTGTTATCAACACAGGGAGATAATAAGTTGCTTATCTTTCCAATAAATAATCCCACCCAGTGGTGTCTCCTTGAGGTTCACTTTCTTACAAGCTCACAGCAGGCCTTAGAACAACGAAGCCTGCTAGGTCAATGTCCTTTTCTCATATCTAATGTCTTCCATGCCCCAGGGTGACCAGTAGTTGGGTTTGAACTGTAGAGACCTTACTTCTTCCCACAAACACACATGTGCATGAATATACATCCGCATCTCCTTCTACCTTTTAGGAAATCCGTAAATGTAAACAAGTGACTGGGTAGCATGTACAGATATTGCTATGACCTTCATCTGTCTCCCTCTTACACTAGACTGAAGAAGTGAAGTCGCTCAGTTGTGTCCGACTCTTTGCGNAGTTGGGTTTGAACTGGAGAGACCTTACTTCTTCCCACAAACACACGTGTGCATGAATATACATCCTCATCTCCTTCTACCTTTTAGGAAATCCGTAAATGTAAACAAGTGACTGGGTAGCATGTACAAATATTGCTATGACCTTCATCTGTCTCCCTCTTACACTAGACTGAAGAAGTGAAGTCGCTCAGTTGTGTCCGACTCTTTGCGACCCCATGGACTGTAGCCTGTCAGGCTCCTCTGTCCATGGGGTTTTCCAGGCAAGAATACTAGAGTGGATTGCCATTTGACTACCGCCTCCTTAAAGGCATGAGTTACATCTTATCATTAAATCCTCAGGACCTTTTTCAGTGAAAGTCTATAGCGTGCATGCATGAAAGCATAGAGGAATCAATGACCACTGTAACCAAATGTCATTGATAGGAAGTATTCCTTGGAGCTCCTTGTCCAAGATTTCAAGAAAGTTTCTTGTCTCTCCTATCAAGGTAGAAGTAACAGTTACTTCCAAGAAAGAACACCTTGATCAACATGATCATGTTGTACACTTATTTTTTTTTAATTAGATGATAATTGCTTTTGTGTTGGTTTCTGCTGTAGAAGGGAGAAGGAAATGGCAACCCACTCCAGTGTTCTTGCCTGGAGAATCCCAGGGATGGCGGAGCCTGGTGGGCTGCCGTCTATGAGGCTGCACAGAGTCGGACACGACTGAAGCGACTTAGCAGAAGCAGCAGCTGCTGCTGTAGAAGAATATGAACCAGCCATTCAGTTTAGTTCAGTCGCTCAGTTGTGTCCGACTCTGTGAGACCCCATGGACTGCGCACGCCAGGCCTCCCTGTCCATCACCAACTCCGGGCTGGAGTTTACTCAAACTCATGAGCCATTGAGCCGGTGATGCCATCCAATCATTTCATCCTCTGTCATCCCCTTCTCCTCCCACCTTCAATCCCAGCATCAGGGTCTTTTCAAATAAGTCAGTTCTTTGCATCAGGTGGCCAAAGTATTGGAGTTTCAGCTTCAGCACCAGTCCTTCTAATGAATAGTAAGGACTGATTTCCTTTAGGATGGACTGATTGGATCTCCTTGCTGTCCAAGGAACTCTTGAGAGTCTTCTCCAGCACCACAGTTCAAAAGAATCAATTCTTCGGCGCTCAGCTTTCTTTATAGCCCAACTCTCACATCCATACATGACCACTGCAAAAACCATAGCTTTGACTAGACGGACCTTTGTTGGCAAAGTAATGTCTTTGTTTTTAAACATGCTGTGTAGGTTGGTCATAACTTTCCTTCCAAGGAGTAAGCGTCTTTTAATTTCATGGCTGCAGTCACCATCTGCAGTGATTTTGGAGCCCCCCAAAATAAAGTCTGCCACTGTTTCCACTGTTTTGCCATCTATTTGCCATGAAGTGATGGGACCAGATGCCATGATCTTAATTTTCTGAATGTTGAGCTTTAAGCCAACTTTTTCACTCTCCTCTTTCA
>SJYW01003571.1:155319-175769 GCA_006410735.1 Raphicerus campestris
CACTGTTTCCACTGTTTTGCCATCTATTTGCCATGAAGTGATGGGACCAGATGCCATGATCTTAATTTTCTGAATGTTGAGCTTTAAGCCAACTTTTTCACTCTCCTCTTTCACGTTCATCAAGAGGCTCTTTAGTTTCTCTTCACTTTCTGCCATAAGGGTGGTGTCATCTACATATCTGAGATTGATATTTCTCCCAGAAGTCTTGATTCCAGCTTGTGCTTCCTCCAGCCCAGCGTTTCTCATAATGTACTCTGCATATAAGTTAAATAAGCAGGGTGACAATATACAGCCTTGACGTACTCCTTTTCCTATTTGGAACCAGTCTGTTGTTCCATGTCCAGTACTAACTGTTGCTTCCTGACCTGTTAAGTGTCCCTATATCCCCTCCCCTTGAGGCTCCTTCCCACTCCGCCTCCACCCAGCCCGAGCTCCCTGTGTTATACAGCAACTTCCTACTAGCTGTCTGTTTTACGCATGGCAGCATAGATGTTTCGGTGCTGCTCTCTCAGTTCGTCCTGCCCTCTCCTCCTCTTGCTGTGTCCGCAAGTCCCTGCTCTGTGTCTGCGCCTCTATCCCTGCCCTGCTGATAAGCTCATCAGTGTTAAATACCCCACGATTTTATCTGTCAATTGTTGTTCAGTCGCTAAGTCAGGTCAGACTGTTTTGCAACCCCATGTACTGTAACTCACCAGGCTCCTCTCTGTCCATGGGGATTTCCCAGGAAAGAACACTGGAATGGGTTGCCATTTCATTCCCCAAGAAATCTTCCTGACCCAGGAATCAAACTCGTGTCTCCTGTATTGGGAGGCAGCTTCTTCACCACTGAGCTACCTGGGAAGCCCAGGTATACCTCAATAAAGCTAATTTTTTAAACTTTTAATTTAAGAAGAAAGTAAGCCTTGAAAGGTTTCCCAAACACACAGACACACACACATACGGCCTTGAATTCTTCTTAGCTTCTGAAACAATATGTGTTATATTCAGGCTAGGAAAAAAACATGAAATCTGCCTGTCCTGAAAGAAAGACACACAGATGGTGCCCACAGGCAGTATTTAAGGCAGACCCAACTGCAGGTGCCTCCACGGGATGGAGCCAGTTATCTCGGGCCCCGAGAACCTTTCAGGGAAGGCCTTTCCTCCAGCCAGTCGGGATGCTTTGAGTGGCTGCCCAGAGAGCGCCACGCTAGTCTTAGTGGGCCTCAGAAATTAATCCCAGCCCCAGGATCCTGCAGGAGGCTGCGACCGCTTTTCAGGCCTGTCTTCTCACCCATAGGAAAGGACTCACGAGCCGAGGGTGTGGTGGGAGACAGGGGGGACCCAGCCTGGGCATCCACAGGACAATGGCCAGGGGAGGTCGGATGCCAGGGGCAGGGTGACGCTGAGGCCAAGGCTGGGCAGTGAAGGGCCTCAGAGACTGACCTTCATACCGGCCACTTCTAACCTAAGTAAGTACGCGTTAGTCGCTCAGTCGTTACCGACTCTTTGCGACCCCATAGACTGCAGCCCGCCAGGCTCCTCTGTCCATGGGATTCTCCAGGCAAGGATACTGGAGTGGGTTGCCATTTCCTCTTCCAGGGGATCTTCCCTACCCAGAGATCGAACCCGGCTCTCCAGCACTGCAGGCAGATTCTTTACGGACTGAGCTACAAGGGAAGCCCTTAACCTCCTAACTTGGTTAATGAAATAAGTCGAGAAGGACCACAGAATGCAGAGAGAGAGAGAGAGAGAGAGAGAGAGAAAGGGCGGGAGGGAGAGGGGATGACGGGGACGTCCGGATGAGAAGCCACTTCATTTTCTCCTGGCGGCTGGGCTCCTTCAGGCCCAGAGAAACCCAGAGCCGAGCCTGACAGGACCCGCAAGCCACAGGAGCACGGGCAGCGGGTGGGAGACCCAGAGAGGCAGTAACTCTGCTCCTGTGGGGCCAGGGGCCTGAGGCCCAGAGGGCTAGCTGGAATCACGCTGCTTCCCTCACGTGCTCTAGAAGTCCCTGGAACACAGCTCCGTCTCAGCCACTGGTAACTCAAGAATTCCGGAGAGCCAGGCCTGGGAGAGGCGGTTGCCATCCAAAGTTAGGATTAAATTAATACCGAAAGAGCCCTGGGGGGAAAGCCAGAGGCTTCCTGGCTCCATTTTCATTTCCTCTCTTTAATGTCTGCTCCTGGAGGTGAGAGAAATGGCTTAGTCTCATCACCTCCTCCTCCTCACCCTGCTGACAGGCCCCAGGCCCCACCCTGGGGATGGGCCCTCTCGGAGGGGCAGCCCCGGGCCCCCCAGGCTCCTTATTAGCTCAGGATGGGAAGCAGGAGGCAGGACCCCAGGAGATGGCAGGGCTGCAGCCCCTCACACATCACTTCCCAGCTGACAGCCCCCAGACCCTGACAGACCCAGACCCTTGCTTTCAGGGGAAGCCCCGATCCGGAAGATGGGGGGAACCACAAAAGTGCGCGTCGGGAATCTTTCCTGGCATCCTCAGGTTCTTCTGGGAACTGGAGATCCCTTAGCTGTCCCTTTGGGGCCCCTAGAATATCTTTTATGCTTCCAGGAAGCCCCCTTCCCCCTGGCCCCCAGCAGTTTGAACAAAAATTTTACATCTATCCACTTCTTAGAAACAATATATAACTGATTGGCTCCATTGATTTGTACAGAAAAGCTAAGACATCACGCATTTGCATTTCTCTCGCCTGTGACAGGAGGGTGGGGGAGGGGAACCAGCCACACCAGCATCACTCGGGAGCTTGTTAGAAATTCAAATTCTTGGGCCCCATCCCAGAGTAAGCCGAAGATTGAGAACCACTGACATATGGCATCTCAATTGATTCTCACAACAGACCTGCAGTTTCACATAATTCATATTTGACAGATGTAGTAACCAAGATGCTAAAAATTTAGTGGGTTTTTTTTTTTTTTTTTTTTTTTTTTTTGCCTAAGGCTACAGAGAACTCAGCATCCAAAAAGGCGGAGTACAGGACGCTTTCTCCAGAAAGTCAGGCCCCGTTCGCGTGCCTGTTTTCATGGTCTCAGCTACACTTGCATTCCTGGTCTTAACCAGGCTCTGTGCTGCTGGTCATGAGGGTTCGGGGTGGGAAGAGCATATGTGTGGTGCGCAGTCGCTCAGTCATGTCCAGCTCTTTGAGACCCCATGAACTGTAGCTCGCCAGGCTCCTCTGCCCATGGGATTCTCCAGGCAAGGATGCGGGAGTGGGTTGCCATGCCTCCCAGGCTCCTCTGCCCATGGGATTCTCCAGGCAAGGATGTGGGAGTGGGTTGCCATGCCTCCCAGGCTCCTCTACCCATGGGATTCTCCAGGCAAGGATGTGGGAGTGGGTTGCCATGCCTTCCAGGCTCCTCTGTCCACAGGATTCTCCAGGCAAGGATGTGGGAGTGGGTTGCCATGCCTTCCTCCAGGAGGTCTTCCTGACCCAGGTATCCACCCCACATCTTTTCCATTTCCTGCACTGGCAGGCAGGTTCTTTACCTCCAGTGTCATCTGGGAAGCCCCCCAGTGTAGAGGGAGCCACACAAATCCATTCGCACAGATGGAGAAACTGCCCATGGAAGACAGGTCAGTAGTACCACGTCCAGACACAAAGGTGGCAAGTACGTGAGGTACATCTGCCTACTTCTTTCCAAAGGGCTGATGGACTGATGATCCCAGGCTTAGTCCTGAAAACCAAGAACTGCTGAACTAAGTGAAAGTGAAAATGTTAGTCGCTCAGTCCGACTAACAACCCCATAGACTGTCCGACTCTTTGTAACTCCATGGACTGTAGCCCTCCAGGCTTCTCCATCCCTGGGATTTTTCAGGGAAGAACACTGGAGTGGACTGCCGTCTCCTTCTCCAGGGGATCTTTCTGACTCAAGGATCAAACCTGGGTCTCCTGCATTGAGGGCAGCCTCTTTACCATCTGAGCCACCAGGGAGGTCCTAGAGTGAATGCAATTCAAAATAAATATATTAGTAGTTAGCATTTGTTGAGAGTTTATTATATATGCAACATTACTGCTGCTGCTGCTGCTGCTAAGTTGCTTCAGTCGTGTCCAACTCTGTGCAACCCCACAGACGGCAGCCCACCAGGCTTCCCCATCCCTGGGATTCTCCAGGCAAGAATACTGGAGTGGGTTGTCATTTCCTTCTCCAATGCATGAAAGTGAAAAGCAAAAGTGAAGTTGCTCAGTCAACATATGTATTTTTAACCTCAGTTGTAACTATTCTGTGAAGTAAATTCTGTCCTAGATGAATAAACTGATAAGTTTAAACAGTTTTCCTATGATCCTCACAGAAATGCAGAAGTCATGATTCAGTGTTCCCAAGCTGGCGCTGAATAAGTTGAAGTCCTCTGATCCTGCGTTCACGTGAGAAATATGAAGTGATGATATTAACATGGTTAATCCAGTTTATTACCACTGACGACAGACCTTCATGTCCCTCTTGCCTGCAACCTAGCGTTGTCAAGTATAACTGGTCCCATTTTATAGAAGCCTGTGTGGTAAGTGTTCAGTCATGTTTGACTCTTTGCAACCCTAGGGACGGTAGCCCACCAGGCTCCTCTGTCCATGGGATTCTCCAGGCAAGAATACTGGAGTGGGTTGCCATGCCCTCCTCCAGGGGATCCTCCCAACCCAGGGATGGAAATCACATCTCTCATGTCTCCTACACTGGCAGGCGGGCTCTTCACCACCAGCGCCACCTTGGGAGCCCAGTCTGTAGATGAGGAAGTTGAATTTCAATTGAGCCATCTCTTGAGTGCTTTTAAGTTCATGAGCCAGACCTTTCCTCCACTCAGAGCCCAGCCAGTCTCCGATGGGGTCCCAGAAACCTGGGCCCCCCTGGGCCAGGTTAAGCGGTGACACAGTGTTTGTGAGCGGGTGTGTGCCGGGGTATATATGGCTGTCAGCTTGAAAAGCTCATCTCCCACCATGGCTAAACCAGGCCTAGTGAGATGTAGATACATAAATATCTCCTTTACACCCTGTCCCAGGGGAAAGATAGAACCACATAAATCCGATTAGCTTACCCGGATGCGGGCTGCTCTCTCTCTTTGAAGTCCAGTGGGTGAAGATAATGTCATTTGCACTTGGGAGCAGTCATTTCCGAGGGCTGAAGAAAGGGTCCCCCGTGCTGAGAGCTGGTGAAGTACAGAACAGTGTGGACCGTACGGCCCGGAGGCTCGTCCATCAGGCTGCAGGGCCAGCATCCTGCCCTCTCCCCTCACATCTCCTCCTCCTCAGCCCACCCCTCCCCCAGGATGTCCCCAAACAGGGCATCTGCCCATCTTGATAGAAACTCAGCTTGCTGCTAAGGAGCGGGATCCTGCTGCCCATTGACCTAGAGGCAGAGGGAGGAGCAGAATGAACTACAGAGGTCAGTCAGGAGACCGGGGTCTGCAGGAGCAATGTCTTTCAGTAGCGTTCACAGCAGTCCTCACGCTCTGCATGAAGGGCGCAGCGTGTGTCTGTATGCAGGGGTGTGTGTGTGTGTGTGTGTGTGTGTGCGCGCTCCCGGGAGCAAACAGGTTGGAAATGGCCTTTTATATTTGATGAACCCTATCACCTTCCACGAGCTTCCCTGGTAGCTCAGCTGGTAAAGAATCCACCTGCAATGCAAGAAATCCCGATTCAATTCCTGGGTCAGAAAGATTCCCCTGGAGAAGAGATAGGCTACCCACTGCAGCTAGGGCTTCACTGGTGGCTCAAATGGTAAAGAATCCGCCCGCCATGCGGGAGACCCTGGTTCCATTCCTGGGTCAGGAAGATTCCCTGGAGGAGAGCATGGCAACTCACTCCTGTATTCTTGCGTGGAGAATCCCCGTGGGCAGAGGAGCCTGGCGGGCCACAGTCCATGGGGTCACAAAGAGTCAGACCTGACCAAGCGACTAAGCCAGTACAGNCCCTGGAGGAGAGCATGGCAACTCACTCCTGTATTCTTGCGTGGAGAATCCCCGTGGGTAGAGGAGCCTGGCGGGCCACAGTCCATGGGGTCACAAAGAGTCAGACCTGACCAAGCGACTAAGCCAGTACAGCACAGCATCACCCGTCACAAGCCCCAGAGGAACTGACGTTCCGACAGCTTGGCGATGTTCTGGGCTGCCAGCTCTCCTGCACCTTCAACCCTCACCACCTCCTTTCTCCCCCAAGACCCACTGCCACCTCCAGACAGTCAGCAGAACCATCTCATAACCCAAGGAGTCTGTGTATCCCCTGTTTCCTAGGAGAAGAGAGGACACCTGGCACCAGCTACTTCTTTTCTTTGCCCTAGAGAATGCAAGGAAGGATGTGATTCTGTCTGGCCTGAGAGAAATAGCCAAAAAAACAAGCAAAGCCTGAGATTCTTTTCTCCAGGGGCAATCTCAGAACCCTCTTTAGGCATTTGGAAGCCCCTAGCCATCACCCTTCAGCTTAGTCCCAGAGAGTCTGAAACAGCAGACCACAGGAATTACTTTTTAAGTAAAATTTTAGAATCTCTTTTAAAAATGCATGAAAGTACTCAAAAAGTCTACTTATGATTCTTAAACTCTCAGGCTGAATCAGACAACCCAGCCCGAAAGATGAGAGTGTGTGTGGGTATGTAGGTGTGTATTTTTGCATGTACACATGCATACATGTATTTTTTTCATGGTTAATAGGATTCTACAATCTTGTTCACTAACCTAAGACATCATACTCCCAAAAGTACGTCTTAAAGACTCTGCTTGTGAAATTTGAATTTGTTCTCTGAGCTCATTAGAGGTGAAAAACAATGGGTCATTCTTTATAATATATCCACTAGTTCTGATTCTGAAAATCTGTTCTCTCCCTCTCTCTCTTACAGGTACAGATACACACACACATACACACACACACACACACACACGCACACACACACACACACACACACGCACCCCTTGCTGTACCGTAGCCTTATTTCCAGTCTAAATTAAAATTCTGATTTATTAGACTCAATGAGGATTTTTAGCCACTAACAGGAAATACTATCTCCTTTTCTATGGGATGCTTGGGTTTTCCTAAAGTGGTGTTCACTTTTTTTTTTTCTTGGCTATAAATATATGAAAGACTCTGTCAAGAGTGCCCTCGGGGAATGAAAGTAAAAGTGCAGCAAAGAGCAAGTTTATGAGTTGGCAGCTTGAGTGACTGGCTTCTAAACAGGGCCCCATCTGTTCTGGGGCTGCCTCCTGATTCTGTCTCCTGTGGAAACCGAGCTTGCCCGTGCCCTCACAGGCAGTCACCGAGGGACGGCTCCATGACCCCAGAGGTTCCGCCAGACCCTCCTAGATGGGTTTCTGTGGCACACTTCTCCTGGATCCAGGTTTCCGTAAATCCTCAGGATTCCTCCATAGATACGGACATACCAATCTCGCAAGCCTGTGACTCCAGAAACAGTGATCATTTCAGATCAAACCCAGCTTTGGGAATCAAACTCCCGCCCAAGTCTCTAGGTGTCCGGAAGACACGGATTTACCCTCATCTCTGAAGAATCTGGGAAGGTGGAGCCGAAAGGAAAGTCTGAGATAGTTCTGTGTCTGTTGCTTTCCTTCCTTGATTTCCACTTACCTTCCCACAAGCCGTGAGCGGTTGTCCACTACATGTCAGGAATGGGGATAAAGCCTGGGGATACGCAGGTGCGTAAGATGCAGCCTAATCTTCAAGGCTCACAGGCCAGTGAGGAGGACAAGTCAATAGGAAACTGCAACTGCGAGGGCTCAGAGCTGCTGGCGGAGGGCCCAGGGGAGGGCTGGGGAGCATCTGTGACCTGCCGGCTAGGGCCAGGGCCAAGGGCTGCTTTACAAAGAAGGAGCTGCAGGGCTGAGTTTGAAGGCTCCGGTGCTCTTGCCTGGAAAATGCCATGGACAGAGGAGCCTGGTAGGCTGCAGTCCCTGGGGTCGCTATGAGTCGCACACGACTGAGCGACTTCACTTTCACTTCTCACTTTCATGCATTGGAGGAGGAAATGGCAACCCACTCCAGTGTTCTTGCCCGGAGAATCCCAGGGANCTCTGGGAGTTGGTGATGGTCAGGGAGGCCTGGCATGCTGCGGTCCATGGGGTCGCAAAGAGTCAGACACGACTGAGCAACTAAACCAAACTGTCCTACACCCTGAGGAAGTTCACCATCCTCCCCACCCCAACCCCTACACTAAGTGCCAGTGGCATCTTCTACAGGAGGACAACAGAACAACCCTACACTGTCCCTAAAGAACCACCATTGACCACAAGGGTCAAGGAAATAGGCGCCTCCTTCAAGACTTGCCCCAGCTGATCCTGGGAGACAGGACATGGCTGCACGTGGAGGAGGCTTTGTGTCCTCACTGCCCCAGGCCACAGGGCAGTGTCCTCCCATAGAGGGAGAAGGTGGGCAGGGGGCTGGAGCTGTGGGGAGGTGGCCATCTGACCTCTGGCGGAGAAACAGCTCTGGAAGAAGAGCTGGGGGACATCACTCTCCTCCTTGCGCCTTGCCTCTCATGGTCCTTCCCACAGTGCGGCCCCACCAAAACTTTCTTCTTTTTCTGTTTTGTTTTCCAAAGCAACATGGTCTTCACGCCGGGCCTGGTAATGAACTGAGATAAAAAGCCAGAGCAAGCATTTAGAGCGTTGATAGTTGCAGGGGGGTGGGTGCAGTGGGGGCTTGATCCAACTCCTGGAAAGACCNGTCTTCACGCCGGGCCTGGTAATGAACTGAGATAAAAAGCCAGAGCAAGCATTTAGAGCGTTGATAGTTGCAGGGGGGTGGGTGCAGTGGGGGCTTGATCCAACTCCTGGAAAGACCGCTCAGTCGGAGCTGGGAGCTGAGGCTGCTGATAACAGATGGCTTCGGGCACCGACGGTGCAAGCGGGTGGGGAGCTGCAGCCCGGTGGGGAGAGGCAACCGGCGGTGGGGGCATCCAGGCTGGGGAGACAGGCACATGTGGAGCCTCGTTGAGCCTGTGTCTCAGGAGATAAAAATTCCGCAACCTGCCACATCGAGGCTTGAAAATTTAATTCCTCGATGGTAACATGCACATCAGATTCAGGATGACTTGTGAGCTGGGGATGACAATCTCAAAGCCCCGGAGCTAAGAGATAGATCTCACGTTCCATGCCGACTCCACAACGAGGAGCGTCCTCAGGGGCAGCCCACCTGGATGCAGGGGCGTCTGGCATGGCATCGAAGGCCTGTCCTTCCGCCCAGGCTTGGGGAGTAGGGAGGTGTGAGCCAGGACAGACCAGACGGAGGCCTTCTGCTTGCTCCCCAGGACTGCCCCCAGCTGGTCCCCACCGAGGAGATCCTGATACCTGTTGGGGAAGTGAAGCCAATCACCTTGAAGGCCCGAAACCTGCCCCAGCCTCAGTCTGGACAGCGGGGCTATGAATGCGTCCTCAGCATCCAGGGGGCTGTCCACCGGGTCCCCGCCCTGCGCTTCAACAGCTCCAGCGTCCAGTGCCAGAACAGTTCGGTAAGAGGACCAGGGCCCAGGCTGGCCAGAGCTGGCCTTTCTCTCACACCTGAGCCAGGGCCTCAACCTGGCCTCCCCCCAGCTTCTAGAACCTTCCGCGTCCACAAGCAACCCATGTCTGCAGAGACAGAAGAGCATATGCAGACACCCGGGGGTCCTCAGCAGAGCAGGGCAGGTGTTGGAGGAAGTGGAGGGCTGCAAGGACCCCCGTGGCTTAAGTTGAGAGCTTTGCGCCCTCTCCGAGTTGAAAGAGTACCTCTTAGCCTTTGGTGAAACTTTTTCAGTGCCAGTCAGTGTGACCCCAGAGCCTGCCCCGGTTTGGGGAGTGGATGCAGGGAGGGTACCATGCGGGAGGAAAGCTGCGGAAGGGACCGAGGGGAGGTAGGAAGGCCGTGGGGATGAGGGGAGGAGGAGGAAGACGCAGTGAACCTCAAGAGCAGCGAGGGTTAAACCGATCCTGAATGCCAGACAGAGAGCCCCACGAGGTGTTTCATTATCCCGCTCGCCCAGCGAAGATCTTTTCATCTGCCAGCTCCCTGTCTCCGCGCGTGGAGGGTCAGCTGGGAGATGGGGGGGGGGGGGCGCTGGTGACAAAGGTGCTGAGGGAAGGTAATTCGCCTGCAAGCGATAAAGAGAAATCTTGGGCCTCTTATCAGGAAGCTGTCGGATTCCCAGGTCACAGGCGCTTGATAGAATTTGTAATTGGTGGAAGACCGCCCAGCACCCGGGGAAGGTGGGAGATGAGAAAGCTGTGGAGCACGACAAAGGGAGGAAGGTGGCGGGAAGCCAGGGCCGGGGAGCGGGGTGGGCTGACGGTGACGGGCCCTGGGAGCCGCATGACCAGGCCGGGCAGCCCCCGCGGCGGGGAGACCCAGGGGCAGTCTCCGCCGAGGCTCTGGAGCTGGACCACCAGAGGGGTGGGTTCTGATGTGTCTGAAGGCTGAGGGTCCCAGGCAGGATCAACATGGGAGGAAGTCCACTCCCGACTATGGCTTGGTAGCCTTCAGGGGTTGGGCTGCTCAGAGATGTGCCTGCAAAGCTCTGGGCACTGTCCCTAGTGGACTGTTGACGGAAGTAAAGCTCACACGTGGAAAGAAAGGGCCCCTGCAGGGCCCGGCCGATCAACCACTGAGGCACTGCCCTTCGTTATGCATGCACTGTGTCAGGGCTTTGCAGGGTGTCCAGAGCGATGTGTGGACTTCCTAAAGAGACTTCCTTGGGGAAAAAAGCAGTGCAGATCCCAGGAAGTGCCGGGCTCAAGACCAAACACCAGGGGACGAGGAGCACTGAGTGGGAGGTGGGAGGGAGGGCAGAGAAGACCCCCGGGGGAAGGTGCGTCTGAGCCAGGCTAGAAGAGGCAAGGTGCTGGAGCTGGAGGCTGTCAGGAGAGGGGAGGCTTTCCTTGTGAGGTGTGAACCGAATGGGTGCAGCGAGGGGCTTAGGAGAGTTTGCTCAGAGACATTGGCTCCAGAGGTTTCTGGAGGAAAGCAGTGGAAGCGAAGGTTGGAGAACTAAGCGTGGATTGGATTATAGGAGGTCTTGAAAGCCAGGAAAGGGGTCTGAGCGGGCTCCTGTTGGCACCAGTGACTGGGAGTCGGAGGGAGGCACTGTAGGGATGATGTGAGTGGCGCCCGGGGCTCTTGTCTCTCCGTCTGCTCCTCTTTCATCCCAGAGGGAACCCGGGCCCCTGGTTTGTTTCCTGCCCCCTGGGATGCCAGCAGCACCCTGACCCCCGGGATAGAATTCCTCGTGAATGTGTGTCCCGCCCCTCTCCCCGCAGTACCAGTATGACGGCATGGACATCAGCAACCTGGCTGTGGACTTCGCCGTGGTGTGGAATGGCAATTTCATCATCGACAACCCTCAGGACCTGAAAGGTAGGCGGCTACTTCCGAGTTGATTTTTGATCTTTCCCTGACACCGGGAAAGACCGGGGCTGGAGGGATCAGAGCCGGCGGACGCGGTGCTGTGAATAATACACAACACCACCTCCCCCACCCCCACCCCCTGTCCGCGGAACTCTTCAGAGGCACCTAAAGCAGCATTTGGCGCCATCAAAGGAGTCCTGTTGGCAGCTCTGTTTCATTACAACTAGAGCATCCGTCGGCGGCTGCCGGCTCATCGCCTGTTCCTCTGGCTCCCAGAGACTTTGAAGTGTCTGTGGAACCTGACCAGGAAAACAACAGGCAGGAACGTCCTGCCAGTTTTCCTAGAAATGGAGATATTATTCCCAATGAGGTCCTGGTTCCCCTGTCTTTGGCCTTAGTCGCTGTATGAAGATGGAGAAAGCAATGGCCACCCACTCCAGTACTCTTGCCTGGAAACTCCCATGGACGGAGGAGCCTGGTGGGCTGCAGTCCATGGGGTCATGAAGAGTCAGACACAACTGAGCAACTTCACTTTCACTTTTCACTTTCATGCCTTGGAGAAGGAAATGGCACCCCACTCCAGCGTTCTTGCCTGGAGAATCCCAAGGACAGAGGAGCCTGGTAGGCTGCTGTCTACAGGACGCACAGAGTCAGACATGACTGAAGCGACTTAGCAGCAGCTGTACGAAGAAGGCTGGGTGGGAGGGCCCAGCTTGCTGACTCCAGGGCACGGCTGTTGCGGGAAACCTCGGGAAGGAGCTGGGCTGATGCGGGAGGGGCCATTCCATGAGGTGGCCTCATTCTGGTCCTGCAGACCCACGTGGAGGTCCTCCTGGGTGCCAGGTTGGCTGCCCTCCGTACAGCGTTCCTCCTAGCTCTCCAGAGTGACTGAAGTGACTCCAATTTGATGAGCACCCTGGCTAGGCCCTCACTAAGTGATTTATTTAGGATTTTTTTTTTTGTCCTAATCATTGTAACACTGAGGAGGATGCTCTAGCATTATCTTCATTTGATAAATAAGGGAACTGAGAACCATAGAAGCTGAGAGAGGGACCAAGACTGCTGGCTTTGGCAACCCGGATACTAAAATTGGAATGAGGCAGAGACCCCCGCACAAAGCGATGCATGCTCACGAAATGCTCCATGTTTTTAAGACAAAGACTGTGTAGGATAACTTATATGTGGAATCTAGGGGGTGGAGAAAAGTCCCAACTCATCAGAAACAGAATAGAAAAGTGGTCGGGGGGGTGGTGGTTGGAGAAATAGGGAGAACTTGGTAAAAGGGTACAAACTTCCAGCCCTAAGATGAAGAAGAATATAATAATAGCATGGTGAATGTGGTTGCTGTCACTGTGTTATGGAGCTGGAGTTTGCTAAGAGAGAAGAACTTAAATGCTCTTAACATTTGTGTGTTCTTAACATCTATTAATTAACTAGATGGGAGGCATCTTTTCGCTCTATAGTATATCAAGTTATCACTTTAAATATTATACAATTTTTTTGTCAGTTACACCTCAGTGAAGTTGAAAAAAGAAAGAAATGGACCAAGAGTCAAATAATGAGAGCCAGGGTTTGAACCCAGTCTCATTTTGGAGCTTACATGCTTAACCAAGCCACTGTCCTTCCTCCCATGGCTCAGGCCACTGTGAGATGGGAAACTTCCTCCCCGAGAACCCTGTCCCCTGACCCGGGCCGTGAGCCTCATGTCACGTTTCAATTAGCTAGGGTTTTCACAAGCCTGTCCTTCTGAGGTCACCCCAGGGGCACAGAGGGAGGGACCAAGGCCCCAGGAGGACCTGCAAGTGCTTCAGAATCTCCTCCAGACGCTGCCATCCCTGTGCGGGATGCTGCCACCGAAATCAGAGCTCAGGCTGGGGGATTCTTCTTCTACTTCTCCTCATGAAGTGAAGTTGCTCAGTCGTGTCCAACTCTTTGCGACTCCATGGACTGTAGCCTACCACACTCCTCTGTCCATGGGATTTTCCAGGCAAGAGTACTGGAGTGGGTTGCCATTCAAATTTTCTCAGTGCTAGGAGATAGACATTTTGCCTGCTGAGAATCTGGGCTTAGTTCCCAGAGGTTGCCTTTGCACCTGGAGTTTTAGAGAAAAAAAGTGGCCACATCCAAGCTGTCGCATCAGAATCCTCCCCTGTGGCACCCAACAACTTTTCAGCAGCTCCTTGACTGCATGGGCCATGCTGTCTTCACACTCACTTCCCACCCAGAGCCTCTGTCCCTGGAGGCTAATGCATTGTGTTGAGTGGAGAAAGTCATGGTGCAAAGGACTAGGATTCCATAATCCCACAAACTGGGGTTTGAATCCTGCCTCTTTCACTGAGAGCTAGATGAACTCACACTAATTACTGCTCCTCTCTATATGTCCCAAGTTCTCTATCTGGGCAGTGGGGGGCCATTGTGAGGATCAAATGAGGAATTAGATGTGGACCATTTATGCATGTTAATAAATGCAGTGGACCTGTTCATTTTAAGATTCCCATTTCCTGCCCTGCTGCTGCTGCTGTTAAGTCACTTCAGTCGTGTCCGACTCTGTGTGACCCCATAGACGGCAGCCCACCAGGCTCCGCCGTCCCTGGAATTCTCCAGGCAAGAAGACTGGAGTGGGTTGCCATTTTCTTCTCCAATGCATGAAAGTGAAAAGTGAAAGTGAAGTCACTCAGTCATGTCCGACTCTTAGTGACCCCCATGGACTGCAGCCCACCAGGCTCCTCCATCCATGGGATTTTCTAGGCAAAAGTACAAGAAACCATAGGATCAGGATGTTTCAGTGTAGTCTCTGTAGCTGGGATTGAGGAATGCTTGGCAGAGCAGAAGGAAAGGATGAAAAAATAAAAGGGAAGAATAAACCCATGGAAGAATAAAAAAAAAATGCCCCACCCCTGGGACCTGTCCCTAGCCTCCAGATGCGCCTGCGAGCTCATGCGTGCTTGACCAGAACTGAGAAAGGGCTTTCCCAGTATCCTACTTCTAGAGAATTCCTCCTGGGACTCCAAATGCAAAACACCAGCAGACAACAACCAAGCCTCGGGCTCACAAAACATTTCTGCCACTGGCCTGTCTAGGGCTTCTATGTCAGGAAGAGACAGAACCGAGAGCATCTGCAGACTCCAAAAGTAGCCAGTTTGTCCTCTTTTGAGACGTTCTCTCCATCCACAAGACTGCATCGACCCCCTTTCCTTATGAGCTAGCTCTGTCCCCACGCCGCCGGGCACATGGCCTTTCTTGAAAGCCCAGCCGGCATCTCTCTCAGACCCACCAGGTCCCCTGTGTGCGCCTCTCATCTGGGGACCTACGTTCACAGCGAGTGTTTTCCAACTTGGGGCACTGACCTTTAAACTCTGAGAGTCCCTACCTCTTTCTTTGATTTTTGCATGAAATGGGGAAATTAGTCCTTACCTCTTTCAATGAGGTCCATACGTGCCAGAAATAGAGGCAGCTGCGTAAGAATGTAGCTTGAGTTGAAAAAAAAGATAATAAGCATGTATAGAACATAGGCTATGTTGCAGACACCTCACGAACAACAATGATTATTGTGTGGATCACAACAAACTGTGGAAAATTCTTAAAGAGAAGAGAATTCCAGACCACCTCACCTGCCTCCTGAGAAATCTGTATCCAGGTCAAGAAGCAACAGTTAGAACTGGACGTGGAACAACAGACTGGCTCCAAATCAGGAAAGGAGTACGTCAAGGCTGTATATTGTCACCCTGCTTATTTAACTTGTATGCAGAGTACCTCATGAGAAACGCTGGACTAGAAGAAACACAAGCTGGAATCAAGATTCCCAGGAGAAATATCCGTAACCTCAGATATGCAGATGACACCACCCTTATGGCAGAAAGCAAAGAACTAAAGAGCCTCTGGATGAAACTGAAAGAGGAGAGTGAAAAAGCTGGCTTAAAGCTCAACATTTCAGAAAACTAAGATCTTGGCATCTGGTCCCATCACTTCTTGGCAAATAGATGGGGAAACAGTGGAAACAGTGACAGACTTTATTTTGGGGGGCTCCAAAATCACTGCAGATGGTGACCGCAGCCTTGAAATTAAAAGACGCCTGCTCCTTGGAAGAAAAATTATGACCAGCCTAGACAGCATATTAAAAAGCAGAGACATTATTTTGCCAACAAAGGTCTGTGTAGTCAAGGCTGTGTTTTTTCCAGTAGTCATGCACGCATATGAGAAGTGGACTGTAAAGAAAGCTGAGCACTGAAGAATTGATACTTTTGAACTGTGGTGTTAGTCAATTAGTCTTCTTCTTTGGAGAAGACTGTTGAGAGTCCCTTGGACTGCAAGGAGATCCAACCAGTCCATCCTAAAGGAAATCAGTCCTGAATATTCATTGGAAGGACTGATGCTGAAGCAGAAACTCCAATACTTTGGTCACCTGGTGCAAGGAACTGACTTACTTGAAAAGACCCTGATGCTGGGAAAGTTTGAAGGCAGGAGAAGGGGATGACAGAGGCTGAGGCAGTTGGATGGTATCATCAACTCAACAGATATGAGTTTGAGTGAACTCCGGGATTTGGTGATAGATAAGGAGGCCTGGTGTGCTGTAGTCCATGGGGTCTCAAAGAGTCAGACACGACTGAGCAACTGAACTGAAGTAACTAACTGATCCCCATGTTACAGACTAGATACTCAAAGAATTTAAATTCTTTGTTACATTCGCTAGGAAGTGCTGAATCTCCAAGGAAAGCCCTGATCCAATTTAATCGAGCCAGAATTATTAAATAATAATATTTTCTGTCGTGCCCTTTAAACGACTGCTAAGAGCCTCAATTTGTTATTAATTCCCCGTCAGCTATTCTTTGCAAGGATAATGACAATCATTGGTGTTACCCATGGACGGGGCGGTTTCTGTCACACTCGCAAGAAGAGGNTCTTCATTTGATAAATAAGGGAACTGAGAACCATAGAAGCTGAGAGAGGGACCAAGACTGCTGGCTTTGGCAACCCGGATACTAAAATTGGAATGAGGCAGAGACCCCCGCACAAAGCGATGCATGCTCACGAAATGCTCCATGTTTTTAAGACAAAGACTGTGTAGGATAACTTATATGTGGAATCTAGGGGGTGGAGAAAAGTCCCAACTCATCAGAAACAGAATAGAAAAGTGGTCGGGGGGGTGGTGGTTGGAGAAATAGGGAGAACTTGGTAAAAGGGTACAAACTTCCAGCCCTAAGATGAAGAAGAATATAATAATAGCATGGTGAATGTGGTTGCTGTCACTGTGTTATGGAGCTGGAGTTTGCTAAGAGAGAAGAACTTAAATGCTCTTAACATTTGTGTGTTCTTAACATCTATTAATTAACTAGATGGGAGGCATCTTTTCGCTCTATAGTATATCAAGTTATCACTTTAAATATTATACAATTTTTTTGTCAGTTACACCTCAGTGAAGTTGAAAAAAGAAAGAAATGGACCAAGAGTCAAATAATGAGAGCCAGGGTTTGAACCCAGTCTCATTTTGGAGCTTACATGCTTAACCAAGCCACTGTCCTTCCTCCCATGGCTCAGGCCACTGTGAGATGGGAAACTTCCTCCCCGAGAACCCTGTCCCCTGACCCGGGCCGTGAGCCTCATGTCACGTTTCAATTAGCTAGGGTTTTCACAAGCCTGTCCTTCTGAGGTCACCCCAGGGGCACAGAGGGAGGGACCAAGGCCCCAGGAGGACCTGCAAGTGCTTCAGAATCTCCTCCAGACGCTGCCATCCCTGTGCGGGATGCTGCCACCGAAATCAGAGCTCAGGCTGGGGGATTCTTCTTCTACTTCTCCTCATGAAGTGAAGTTGCTCAGTCGTGTCCAACTCTTTGCGACTCCATGGACTGTAGCCTACCACACTCCTCTGTCCATGGGATTTTCCAGGCAAGAGTACTGGAGTGGGTTGCCATTCAAATTTTCTCAGTGCTAGGAGATAGACATTTTGCCTGCTGAGAATCTGGGCTTAGTTCCCAGAGGTTGCCTTTGCACCTGGAGTTTTAGAGAAAAAAAGTGGCCACATCCAAGCTGTCGCATCAGAATCCTCCCCTGTGGCACCCAACAACTTTTCAGCAGCCCCTTGACTGCATGGGCCATGCTGTCTTCACACTCACTTCCCACCCAGAGCCTCTCTGTCCCTGGAGGCTAATGCATTGTGTTGAGTGGAGAAAGTCATGGTGCAAAGGACTAGGATTCCATAATCCCACAAACTGGGGTTTGAATCCTGCCTCTTTCACTGAGAGCTAGATGAACTCACACTAATTACTGCTCCTCTCTATATGTCCCAAGTTCTCTATCTGGGCAGTGGGGGCCCATTGTGAGGATCAAATGAGGAATTAGATGTGGACCATTTATGCATGTTAATAAATGCAGTGGACCTGTTCATTTTAAGATTCCCATTTCCTGCCCTGCTGCTGCTGCTGTTAAGTCACTTCAGTCGTGTCCGACTCTGTGTGACCCCATAGACGGCAGCCCACCAGGCTCCGCCGTCCCTGGAATTCTCCAGGCAAGAAGACTGGAGTGGGTTGCCATTTTCTTCTCCAATGCGTGAAAGTGAAGTCACTCAGTCATGTCCGACTCTTAGTGACCCCCATGGACTGCAGCCCACCAGGCTCCTCCATCCATGGGATTTTCTAGGCAAAAGTACAAGAAACCATAGGATCAGGATGTTTCAGTGTAGTCTCTGTAGCTGGGACTGAGGAATGCTTGGCAGAGCAGAAGGAAAGGATGAAAAAATAAAAGGGAAGAATAAACCCATGGAAGAATAAAAAAAAAATGCCCCACCCCTGGGACCTGTCCCTAGCCTCCAGATGCGCCTGCGAGCTCATGCGTGCTTGACCAGAACTGAGAAAGGGCTTTCCCAGTATCCCACTTCTAGAGAATTCCTCCTGGGACTCCAAATGCAAAACACCAGCAGACAACAACCAAGCCTCGGGCTCACAAAACATTTCTGCCACTGGCCTGTCTAGGGCTTCTATGTCAGGAAGAGACAGAACCGAGAGCATCTGCAGACTCCAAAAGTAGCCAGTTTGTCCTCTTTTGAGACGTTCTCTCCATCCACAAGACTGCATCTACCCCCTTTCCTTATGAGCTAGCTCTGTCCCCACGCCGCCGGGCACATGGCCTTTCTTGAAAGCCCAGCCGGCATCTCTCTCAGACCCACCAGGTCCCCTGTGTGCACCTCTCATCTGGGGACCTACGTTCACAGCGAGTGTTTTCCAACTTGGGGCACTGACCTTTAAACTCTGAGAGTCCCTACCTCTTTCTTTGATTTTTGCATGAAATGGGGAAATCAGTCCTTACCTCTTTCAATGAGGTCCATACGTGCCAGAAATAGAGGCAGCTGCGTAAGAATGTAGCTTGAGTTGAAAAAAAAGATAATAAGCATGTATAGAACATAGGCTATGTTGCAGACACCTCACGAACAACAATGATTATTGTGTGGATCACAACAAACTGTGGAAAATTCTTAAAGAGAAGAGAATTCCAGACCACCTCACCTGCCTCCTGAGAAATCTGTATCCAGGTCAAGAAGCAACAGTTAGAACTGGACGTGGAACAACAGACTGGCTCCAAATCAGGAAAGGAGTACGTCAAGGCTGTATATTGTCACCCTGCTTATTTAACTTGTATGCAGAGTACCTCATGAGAAACGCTGGACCAGCAGAAACACAAGCTGGAATCAAGATTCCCAGGAGAAATATCCGTAACCTCAGATATGCAGATGACACCACCCTTATGGCAGAAAGCAAAGAACTAAAGAGCCTCTGGATGAAACTGAAAGAGGAGAGTGAAAAAGCTGGCTTAAAGCTCAACATTTCAGAAAACTAAGATCTTGGCATCTGGTCCCATCACTTCTTGGCAAATAGATGGGGAAACAGTGGAAACAGTGACAGACTTTATTTTGGGGGGCTCCAAAATCACTGCAGATGGTGACCGCAGCCTTGAAATTAAAAGACGCCTGCTCCTTGGAAGAAAAATTATGACCAGCCTAGACAGCATATTAAAAAGCAGAGACATTATTTTGCCAACAAAGGTCTGTGTAGTCAAGGCTGTGTTTTTCCAGTAGTCATGCACGCATATGAGAAGTGGACCGTAAAGAAAGCTGAGCTCTGAAGAATTGATACTTTTGACCTGTGGTGTTAGTCAGTTAGTCGTCTTCTTTGGAGAAGACTGTTGAGAGTCCCTTGGACTGCAAGGAGATCCACCCAGTCCCTCCTAAAGGAAATCAGTCCTGAATATTCATTGGAAGGACTGATGCTGAAGCAGAAACTCCAATACTTTGNTCTTCTTTGGAGAAGACTGTTGAGAGTCCCTTGGACTGCAAGGAGATCCAACCAGTCCATCCTAAAGGAAATCAGTCCTGAATATTCATTGGAAGGACTGATGCTGAAGCAGAAACTCCAATACTTTGGTCACCTGGTGCAAGGAACTGACTTATTTGAAAAGACCCTGATGCTGGGAAAGTTTGAAGGCAGGAGAAGGGGATGACAGAGGCTGAGGCAGTTGGATGGTATCATCAACTCAACAGATATGAGTTTGAGTGAACTCCGGGATTTGGTGATAGTTAAGGAGGCCTGGTGTGCTGTAGTCCGTGGGGTCTCAAAGAGTCAGACACGACTGAGCAACTGAACTGAAGTAACTAACTGATCCCCATGTTACAGACTAGATACTCAAAGAATTTAAATTCTTTGTTACATTCGCTAGGAAGTGCTGAATCTCCAAGGAAAGCCCTGATCCAATTTAATCGAGCCAGAATTATTAAATAATAATATTTTCTGTCGTGCCCTTTAAACGACTGCTAAGAGCCTCAATTTGTTATTAATTCCCCGTCAGCTATTCTTTGCAAGGATAATGACAATCATTGGTGTTACCCATGGACGGGGCGGTTTCTGTCACACTCGCAAGAAGAGGGTAAGCAGGGAGGAGGCCTCTGCAGCTCCCTGGGTGACCGCCCCGTCCCTCTCTCCGCAGTCCACCTCTACAAGTGTGCAGCCCAGCGGGAGAGCTGCGGCCTCTGCCTCAAGGCCGACCGGAAGTTTGAATGTGGCTGGTGCAGCGGTGAGCGCAGGTGCAGCCTCCGGCAGCACTGCGGCAGCTCCTCCAGCCCCTGGCTCGACTGGTCCAGCCACAACGTCAAGTGCTCCAACCCCCAGA